>JAGDQP010001329.1:15539-125866 GCA_022664845.1 Lepisma saccharinum | reverse complement strand
TAATTTTTAAAAATAAATTGTAGTGCTTTGCTCAGCCATTATTTTATTTTACCTTTGGTATATAAAAGCAAAGCTTTCGTATGGAGAATATCATATCGAGGTAACTCCGATATTTAATTAACGATTTTAAAGTAGTTCATGTACAATAATAGGACGAAATGTTGTCCAAAGCTTATTTTTTCGACTTTAAAAAACCCGCGACATGTATTGCTGATACGTACAGTACAACAGATTTTTAAACTATGTCCATTTCTCGTTACGTAAACTCCAGAAGGACTATATGGCTAGCAATTTTATCATAGCTTCTTCCTAGGAAAGAAGATTACAGCTGGTGGGAACAGGAATAGAGCACGGGTCGTCTCGGTGATAGCAAAATGCAATAACCAACTAAGCTAACAACAATATACCACGTCAGTTTTCTCGCTTTACATATTGAAGAAGTTGGATCCGGAAGTGAGTAAACCTGATCTTAACAAGACATACTATGAACAAAATGTATATAAATAGTGTATAAAAAGTAATCGTCAAAAAAGATTGCACAAAATTTCCTTTCCAAAAGATATGATAAATTAATGTTTCTTGCGAGAATAGGTAATTTAAATGTCATGTGATGTTCCCACCAAACTGTTACAAAAAGGCAACGAAAAGTTAGTGAAGAACCTGCACAGTAAAAATAAAAATAATGAAATCTCATCAAACAAATGTTATAAAATGCAATGACGTTGGTTATATTCCAAGTGCAACTAAACTGAATATTATAAAGTTCCAACTTTCTAGGACTAGGCCTGGACATTCACGATGCGAAATCCTGCGGGAATTTCTCATTACCACCAACAATCTGCTATTTTCCCCACACACTAAAAGTTCCCTGAATATACACATAATATAGATCAGTTAAGATGATAATATACACATATACACAGACTGTTTATTAATTCGTGTAACTGAGAAACAGACCTGTACAAACGAACGTTTTTAACCTATTTGCATAAAATTCTCCACACTTGCTCACAAAAATGAAGTTTTAACACTGTGAAAATAGAATTTTTTACCCCCAATTTGGGAGTTCAGACTCCAAAGTGAACCTCGCTTAAGAAAAATCAATGTTAATTAAGAGGACCAGTATTTCTAGTGTCTAATTTTAATAATTACAGTAGCGAATTAGGCGGATTATTGAACGTCAATGTAGTTTAACGGGAATACTACAGAAAAATAATACAGTACAATGATATTTAACACACGTTGTACATGTAATAAGTTGCTGTATGGCAAGAAAAAATACACACGAGCGTTACTGCTTAAAAAGGTCAACAAACGCTCGAATCCATTCGAAAAAATCAGAACGTGAGCGGCTCGATCGGTGCCGGACCTATGAATGCCGAGGAATAGCACTTTGTTTTGTTAAATATAGACATTCGGTAAGATAAATCTGTGATGGCTGTAAGCTGATGAACTTAAATCTACATTCCAAATTTCATAGTTGAACGCATGATCTAACCCCCACTAACCCGCTTATAGGGTGGGGAATAATACTATGTTTTGTTAAATACGGACCTTCAGCAAGATAAATATGCGATACTTATTAATAATTTTATTTCAACTTGCATTACGAAATTCATAGCTTAATGGATGTTGTAGCCCCTCTTCACTTTCACATGAAAGTGGAGTATGTGGGGGTAGGGTATTACATTTTATGAAATTCGAGAGCTTCTGATCGAGAGATGGTATTTTATAAACAGAAATCACAATCAGACTTAATTTATTGGTAATTAATAAAATTGAAGACTAGGAAAAGTAGTCCTCTGAATTAACATTGATTTTCCTATAAGCAAGGTTCACTTTTGAGTTTAAATCCTCGAAATGGGGGTAAACATTTAGTTTAGGAAAACTATTTTCAGTGTTAAAACTGCAGTTTTGTGAGGAAGTGTTTGAAATTTCATGCAAATAGCTTGAAAACTTTCGTATTTAGAGGTCTGTTTCTCAGTTACACGAACTAATAATCAGTCAATCTCTCTCTCTATTTTCAACCAGTGGTTCTCAACCCGTGTGCCGCGAGACTTCTGAGACTGTGATTTGGCTGGTTAAAGTAATATTTAAACATATTTATTTTATAGGGAAGTTTTACTCTAAGTCTCGCATATTGTTCTTAAATCGTACGTTAGTGTGCCGCGAACAAAAAAGGTTGAGAACCACTGTATTAAACTCATGTTAAACACATTGAAGAACGGTCTGAACCCAAATTATCTGAAGACCAAAATTAAATTCAACATCAAAGAAAATGTAAATCGAGGAAGAAAATGTTCTTCATTAAATAAATTCTGATCTCTCTTTAAAACTACGTATTTTCTAATTAATTTCCTGAATTTAAGCTTTATTTATGGACTGTAGGCATCTAAGGCTCAAGCTGGGATAGGAGAGGGAAAAATTAGGGAAGATGTCGGACAGAACCTATGTTGGAGGTGCCATCCCGGCATTTGCCTGGTATGACAGGAAAAATCCTGGAAAAACCTCAGTCAGGATGGTCGCCCGCTGGAATTGGACCCACGACCTCCAGAAAGTTACGCCAACGCTCTACCACTGAGCTACTGCTGCTCAGTAATTAATTTCCTGGTTTAGACTATTTTATTGTAAACAGAATGTTCATATTTCACGTGAGCTGACATCACTGCTTATATCCTATATTCACAGGAATGAAGTATTAATAATAGCAACTTCTTTTGTGCTGGCTGCGAATGTTTTCCAATTGTTGTGAAAATGAAACGAAGAAGTAATAAATCTAACTACAAGCTATTTTAAATACCTATCAAGTACTTTGGAATTATCCTGCGTTGACAGACTGGCTCAAAAGGACCATTTTTAACGATTTCACACCTTGTGTGAAAGAGTAAATCAGTAAATCTTTAACCAGCATTAAAAGTAAGAATAACCAATAGAAGTAAGATGAAACACTTGTGTCTAGTTCTTTCTTTCTTTGAGAGAGAGGGAGAAAAATATTATTAGCCTGTTTCCGACTTGGAAATACGTTAGTTTTGCTTACTTCATTAAAGAAAAAGAAAGTGTTATTTAATTCTACGAAATTAAAACGTAGCTTATTATCACCCATAGAAAATGGAAAAGAAGAATGAAAGTGCTTTGCTCTTTCATCTGCTGAACTTCCGTAATTATAACATTTTTTTCTCGATTATTTGGCGTTACTCTTCCTTCCGTTCTTAGCACGATCACAACTGTAGTCGTCAGCAGACACGGACGAGCAGGTGAGACATCCTTTTAGCCAAGATGGAAGCATAGCTCCGCACTAGCGAGGAGAAACAAATGTCAAAGACACCAACCCTCTACGTTCACTCAACTTTTCATCCTTTACTCTTGTGTTTTAGGCTATGATGCGCAACAACCATTTTCAACACAGCCCTACTTCGAAGGGGAGACGCAAATTCGAATAATGACTGGAGTTTTCCACTTTTCTAGTTTCACCAGACTAATGCCGGTATGGTACCTAAACAAAGATATGGACACTACCTCCGAAGTGTGTAAGGCGAGGGCGCCATCCCTCAGACATGCGACGGACTTAGACCGTAGTTGCTTGTTTCGTTCATAAACGTAACTTACAAAATTGTTAGTCCTATCAGCATCTTACCAACAATGTCCAAAATCTTAGAACATAATCGTTGCTCAGCAAATTACAAAACACTAACACAATGTTAATGCGCTACCGAAATATCATGCTGGTTTTCGTAAAAAAATACTGCACAGCAACCGCACTGACAAAAATTATTGTTGATACACACGCAGCTATGGATCCAGGTGATCATACCTATTGTTATTAGTTGTTTCGAAAGCATTTAAAAGAACAAGCCATAAGCTTTTTCTACGTAAACTTGAAGCAAAATCTGCAAACCACAGTGTTTCAAAATTATTCGAATCTTACTTGTACGGACGCGACTAATGTACCAAACTAAACACATTATAAGGAGAGAGTTCTTATCACCGATTAAGTGTCATGCGGCGTTCCTCAAAGGAGTATTCTGGAAACTCTATGTTAGTGACCTACCCTCTAACCTTACCTACTGAAAGTATGATCAATACGAAGACGACACACACGTATATTTCCACATAAAACCAGAGAGTTTTGAACACGGGCTGCATCTATTACAATTAGATTTCAATCGAAACATTGCTTGCTCCAAACTTAATGATCTAGCTTTAATTTAAAGTAAGACAAACTATTACAAGCAGAACCACAACTAAATTAAGTGAGATACTTAAGTATATAGCTCCATACCTGAATAAAGCAAAAGACAAATAGCTAGCATTAACAACAGGAAACGATATCACATATTATCAATAACACATCTGCTCATTAAAGGAAATGAGCCTAAATACCTTTACGAGATATTCGCGAGAACGAGGAAAAAGAGTAACCAACATAAACTATTGATTCCTAGTCACAGGACGTTCATGGATAATCAGTTCTTCATCTTTACTATGAGTAGAGAATAGAACAGTAGATACTCCTCACTTCTCTCTGTGTTCTCCGTGTTAACTTTCACCTACATAATACAACTGGCCATAAATCTTGAACATATTAATCAACTGGCACACGTAATTCTCTACTTCCCAAGTTTGAATACGCATTTTTATATTTATGTTTTACTCTAATTTTTATTACCATGGTATATACTATCAAAAATCTTACAACTATATTATATACAATTTGGATATCTCATGCACATACGAATTCATTCCTATTTTTCAATTAACGACACGGATTGATTGGAAGAACGTCCCGAAACGAACCTAATGAAGTCTATTCTAGTTTATTATGTTAGTAAAAATCAGTCGCATAGTTTGCGAACCTGGAATCAGTATTAGGTAGGCACTCAGGTTTGAGACCTGTTTCGCAACATGTCCCAGAGGTTTTTAATGTTTCACTAGACGAATCTTCAGATAGTGCCTAGGATAAGCTTTGATCTCTGCCTCAGAAGGGTGCTCGCTGACAGGCTTAGGCAGTAGCTACCAGTCCAGCTCATATGTTAATTGACGAGGTAACGATTTTCTACAAATTTAAATCACTTGTGGCACTGGAACAACTTCTAAATTGTTTTCCTTTTCAAATACCAAAAGTAAAATTCACAAATATATGGTGTATCTTACGCTTCGCTGGGGAAGACATATAGGGAAATAGGCAAATACAATTTTGAAAAGGAAGGTCAAAATAACGTTATTGACTGATAGTACATTCTACGAAGGAAAGTTAACACGTAGGAAACTTCTACATTATTTTCAATACATGATGAACGAAGTGGTTTCCAAGGGGTATAAACACCCTAATTATTCGTATTCTTTATACAGGTTCTTCGATTAGAAATATAACAATCATACGTTCGAAAAAGGAACGATTGTAAATGTTTCTACGTTTTAGCTTTCCTTCTAAAATGGCGTCTGTATTTTCCTTTCTTCCTATGTAATTGCAAATTTTACAGTAGTAATAATTGCCTCTTCTAGGTCACACCCTCCCGAACGAAATATCCCAGGATTCAAGTTTACTATTAAATATGTTAGTACATTTCAGTTTGAGTTTTCAGCCCTCACAGTTGTGCTATCCATTTGGGATCATCGTATGACAATATTCAAAAAAATATGAAAGCTATTTCATACAATCACATCAATAAAGGATACGGAACTTCGCATTTTCATTCTTTAGCATACATAAAGCTAAATTTTATACTTTCATCTAATGTAAATTGTTTGCGGGTAATTTAGAAAGAAAAGAAACAAGGTGATACAAATAATTTTTGTGCATAAATAGGTAATGTTACGAAACAAAATATACTGTTTTGTAAACAAAAACTGAATTTTCTGTGTGTTCGTTTTCATACGTAAATAAATCGTACGTTTCATAAATAAATTTGTAACCCAAACTGTCAATTTATAATGTGACCTGGGTTTCTACGTTCTCTTCTAAAATTTCGCGTGTAACATGAAATAAGCCAATCGAAAATTTGTTAAAATTCTTTGGCCCATCACTTTGATTTCAATTTACATCACTAACAGCCTATCAACGAACAAGGAATCAGGCCCGTAGCTAGGGGGGTACGGGGGTCGCTGACCCCCCCAAAAAAATACTCGGGCCCCCCTAAATGACAGATCAACACAAATTTTTGAAATATTGTTCTTCAATGGCCCTAGTTTTCGTCATTTCTGGCCTCAAGTAGGGCAAAAGTTGAAGTTAGGGGGGGGGGCACAAAGGGACCAAAATCTAAGTAACCCTGACTTAATTCTTTTAACCTAACCTGAGATTTTTAACCTAATCTCAATATTATTCACTGATATTACACTACGCGTGGCTTGACTGGCAAAAGCTTTTAGAATAAATTCTACCATGTAGTGTATTCTGAATTAAATTATGATCTTACATTTTGTTCAGATGTCCTTTGAATCTAACGTTTCGTTCGTTAGAAGGTTGTTGTGTCCCCAATCATAACTAGCATAAACAGTAGCTTTTTGGAAAGAGGGAATGCTGTTTAAATGACACTACAATATGATTTATTGGTGAATGTCTTGTTTATAACTAAGCATAGTATGTTCAGCGATCACTAATGTAAAGGAGTATCTTTGAAAGCCAAGTTGCTGACAGATTTTTAAGAAAACATCGAGTGTTACAGATGTACAAAGGCCAAAAGCTTAAGAGGTTGATGGATAAACGATGAACTGGACACTTTGAAACAGTGAGAATTACTGAAAAGAATTTTGATGATACAGTATCTGTTCTGGAGTTCTTTTGTCAAGGAGGGGAATTGGGTCATGCAGTTATCTGTTGAAGTTACGGGACTTTTAAGTAAGTGTTGTACATTAGAATTATATTTCATTACCGCTCTAATGCTACAAATCCTATCAATATTTGAGCCAGCTAACAATGCATTACAAAAAAGGGAAATGCATATCGGAAAAGCATTTCAGGTTGTGAGGTTTTGTCTGTCAGTTTTGGAGCAGAAAAGACAGTCTGGATTTGACAACGTTCTTACTAAAGCCAAAGTTAAATGGCAGAACATATGCACTAAAGTATCACATCCTGACTTCCCTCGGATGAAGCGAATTCGGCAGATTCCCCCGTCTTTGAAAGATTTTGCTGTTGAGGAATCTCTGAATATGACTGAAGATGGAACAATTCTCCTGAAGCAAATATTTAATGAGGCATCATTCGATCATTCAATATCAAAAACTTAAGAGAGATTTGCAGGAAATAATGAACAGTATTTGAAAGCCCTCGATTGTTTCTTGCCACAGTCGGAAACATTCTTGAACAGTTCCGAGGTATTGCCACTATTAGATCTTCTGCGGTGTAATAAACAAGCTTTCGAATTAGAAGCTGAAGTTGTTAAAGTAAATCTTTTATCCAACAAGACTGAAGGTAATATTTTAAACATCTTAATGTATCCGTATAAAAGTGCTTTCCCCAATATATATTGATTATAGGCAGAAGCTGTAACAATTGGTGCTTCAACGGCAACATGTGAGAACACATTTTCTTTCCTTCAAAGGGTTCTTACACCACAAAGAGAATCAATGCTTCACGATAGAAAATCCAACCTTGTTCTATTAGCATTCGAAAAACAATATTCGAGAACTTCAGATATGCAGTTCTTTGTCGAAAAATTTCAAAAACTCTCTCGACGGTTACAACTGTAGATGATTTGTGAGAAGTTAAATAAAACTCAATAACAGCTTTTAAAAAAAAAAAATCTAAATCAAAGATGCTTAGAGACCAATTAATGACCATGGCGCTTCAATTACTTCTTGTGCTGTACAGGCTCAAAATATTTGATTGTTTTTCGTAGCAGTGTGTTAGATAATTATGTGTATTTTTTAATTCTTTAATCTGAAATAAAATGGCCTAATTGTACTTCATTATGCAATTTTTTTGTGAGATTTTTCCATTCTTTTACTTATTTTGAAGAATGGAATTATACAAAACTACTAATTCTTAATCTAGAAGTGTATAAATGACAAACTAAAGTTATTTCCTGTTATTTTATTTTACACTTTTATATAGAGTACAAAATATAAAAGTTCTCAAATATTGTAAGCATGTATGCATCTCGTTCTGAAATATTTAGGGTGTATGACTTCATTCTTAAAAGTGTGTGATTGTGTTACACTGTGATCAACCCTGAACAGTGCTTTTTCAGGTCTTTATATATATATAAATCAGTAATTATATCATGAAAATGATTTTTAGTAGACACCCTATCAGAAAGCTATGCCCCCCCCCCCAGAAATAATCCTGGCTACGGGCCTCCAAGGGATGAAAGGTAAATTTCAAGCTAAAATAAATACGATTCGTACCACAGAATGCTTAGTAATACTTCACTTCATTTCTATACTAAATAAAATTAATTTTGATTTATATAATGGATTTTTTCAAATCCTTCGATTTAAATCAACCTTAGTTAAAGCTGGCTTAAAATTTAAAAATCATCAAAATGCGTTTATTATAGCCACGTTACACCGCTCTTTATCTTCTTTCTCCTTGAAGGGTGAAAATCTCAAACACTTTTAAGTGATACTTTTGAGGGTAAATATATTTTGAAGGAATCAATTCAAATGCTGATGGACGATCATAGTTTTTATATCGTTCCAACAGTATGATAAGGTAGTGTACAAAATTGTTCAAACGTTTGTCCAGAAGCTATTTTGTTTTATCCAGACTTCGTGGTCCAAGCGGCAAAGTCAAAGACTTTGGTTCGGCAACTGCTAGGTACATAAGTTCGAACCACGCGGTCGACTATCCTGACCGAGGTTTTCTAATCTCCAGCAGTTTCAGCATGCGAATGCCCAGATGATACATTAAGTACGGCCCTGGCCAATGCCTTCTCCATTCTCTACCTAACCATCGCGGAATGGACTCCGACGGATACCTTTAAATTCTCTTCCTAACCATCCGTCCTGGGCGATACCTTCCCCATTCTCCACCTAATAATCCCAGTCTGGGCCAGAGATGCTAAAAGGCCTTAAATAAATTCGAATTAAATAAGCCTTTTTGCTCTTCTGTAACATTTCAACTTTGGTAGTTTGAATGTTTGACATTTGCATTCGGCCAGTCTGAGCTCCAGATGCCTAAAGGTGAGAAATAAATTTAATTTAATTTGTACTTCTTATATAATTTCACAGCTACAGCACCGTTAGCCCATAAGAAATTGAAAGAAAATCATGGAAAAACAATCTTAAGAATGGTTAACTGTTTCCAGTGTGGGATGTGCTGACCTTGAGACTGTCTCAGCCAACACAACTTCACGAAGGATAGAAAAGGAGATGTCAGGGACTCTATTGTTGATACTATCCCAGCATTCGCCTGATAAGTCTGAGGAGTACTTTTTAAACTCATCACTATTGAAGCACGATTCGAATTAACTAGATACTTTTAGTGCCAATTAGCAATCGGTGCAATTAGAATTTGCCCACACATCACACCAGCTAAGAAAAACTAAATTTGCTCACCGTGTGTATCCTTATCAAATATTTCGTCATTAATTTCACCTTTTTGCTTGGCAGAGAGTATGTGAAATGAGTATTGCATGTAAAATGTGTTTATGATTTGCTACGTACCTGAAGTTTCTGAAACCGTCATTACAACCATTGCAGACTTCAATTCTTGATCTCGTTAACAATTATGAATGTAACACTACATAGAAGCTGGAAGCCAGATGTGAACCGCGTGCCTATTGTTTATGGCAAGCGCAAACAACAGATGAAAAGAATACTACACGAATCCATACAAGGCACACGTCTGCTGGAGCGAACATCACATTGAACTAAGAACAACACAAATCTCACGAACTTCACCACTGTTCACATCTACCGGGACTGTGAAGTATATAGCTCAGAATGAATCGCATTCCCAGTAGCGACACAGACGGTGAAGCTCGCAGCTTGGGAGAAGAGTTCAGACGGCACACCCATTCGTCCATTCTCCGGCCTGACAACGCAGCGGAACAGAGAGCTACGCACGGCTAAGTTCGATGCACTGAACACGGGAAAATCATCTTTTCCGCAATAATGCTTTAACACTTCAGAGAATATCAAAATGCATGAAGTAACTGCAGTTAACTCTATTGTTCTTCCAGGAATTGACCGAGTTTAATATTTCCAACACAAACACTGTCAAAACCAAGCAAGTTTTATTCTTATACACAACTCAAAAGTGAGATAGCTGACTTTAAAGTTTTAAAAAATGTGCAAATTATTTCATGTTTTCTTGTTCCAGAAGCAAAAGGTAACTTACATCTGAAATAATGAAAAACTTATGGTTTACGAACTGCACCTAACAAAACAATAAAATTCACTCTTTTCTATACTGCTAAGGAAGTACTTACTCCTCCCTTTCTCTCCTTCCAAAAAGATTATATGTTGAAATAAAAACTTCATGTTTCTGCGCATCACAACATGAAGTCATATAGTATTTCTAGTAACTGAAATGTTATTTCTTCTAGTTGGTACGAATATTTTTGTTTGTTTGCTTTGGTAGTAAAATAGTTTAAGATAGCATCAATTTTTCTGTTAATCGAATTTACATTGGGAGTTTGGTATATAAATAATTTAAACAGTAATGGCACGAAGCGTAAACGGAATGCAATCGCACAAGACGACAGTTTACCTTACTGGAGGGAACCTGTGAAGACCACTCATTTTCTGGACATCAAACAACAACCTATAATTCAAAGGTGCGTATTTCTATATTTAAAGGAACAAAAATTATATTCACATGTTGAATTTAAACTATTCACCATATGGCAGAATGTAAAACTGATATGTTAACTTGAAGTCTTTATGGCCTCATATATGTTTTAACAACTCAAGTTTCTTTTTTATTTAACTTACATTTAGGACAGAAGTCTCCTGCGTGAGCTAGTCGGTAGCGTGTTCGACTTCAGTGCGAGCGGTCCCGGGTTCGATTCCCGGCGCGGGCTCAAAATTTCGATGCTGACACAGCATCTTGAGTACAATTGGAGAGATTCTTGAATTTACATTTAAGACAGCAGCCACGGCCTAAGACCGTCACATGTCTACGAGTTGAGCACTATTCTGGGTCCAGGGTCTGAGAAAACATGAAATTATCGAGAACTTCAATCAATATGGGCTATGGCCGGCAGCATGACTAAATTCTGCGTGCTTCACTAGTGCCGATCCGAAGTCAGCAACCGTAACCTTAGCACACGGGGGCTAAGATAGGAAACAATTCATGTTGCCTTCGCTTTTCTATCTTTCCTGTCTTAGAATTCATTTGTATCTCTAACATAGCGCAAAGCAATGGCTCGTTACACGATGGCGAAGAGGCCTGAGCCTTAGATGTCTAAAGGCCATAAAAATTCAAATTCAAACGATGGCGAAGACTGGTGTTTCATTGCCGGGGGGTGTATTATTGGGTGGTATTACCCAACTTCCTGGGCAAGGTGAACCGGCAATGGTTTGCCATTGCTTTCTATCGAACTTAGACGACGACGTAAGAATAAGAATTGGATTTAATTTTAAGGCCTTTAGGCAACTTTGGCTCTGGCCGGAAGGATAATGAAGGGATTGGCGGAATGAAGAAAGTGGAGGAAAAGGAAGAACGCCGAGAAAACCCACACACACTGTGTTTGTCCACCTCAAAGCCCAATGGAACGAGCAGGGTTTGAACCAACGACCCCAAGCACCAGAGGTGAGCACTCTAACCACTGAGCCACCGCGGCCCCACGACGACATAAGAATGGGACCTATAATGCAAAACATATTTCGAACCAGTATATTCAATCTGTCCCCACTAGGAACAAGCGGATGATCACATCCAACTTATTGTCACGAGTCAGGTCGGAGTAGATCCACTTCGGTCAGGTGAGGTCGAACTTAGTCTCGAGGGAGGTAGCACCGAACTTCGGGCCATGGGCTGATCCGCTAAACGCTAAGAATATTACCACAGAGAATCGAAACCAGGGTCAACTGAGTAAAAGGGCAATGGCAACTCACTGTCTGGGGGCCACTTACACAATGGATTTGTAAATTCAAAATAAACTATTCATCTAAACAATAAAGTAAAAAAAAAACAGCCCCGTAGTCCATGCGGTAACGTTGCAAACTATGGACTGGTAATGAGTAGGTACGTAGGTTCGAACCCCACAGCCGACCATTCTGACTGAGGTTTTCCTCAGTTGAATGCAGGGACAGTACCTTAAGAAAGGTCCTGAAGGCTACCTTCCTCATCCTCGACCTACTTCATCCCAGCCTAAGCCAAAGATGCTAAAAGGCCATAAATACATTCAAATAAAGTAACAACAGTTACCAAACAGGTACTAACATGTCCTGCTCTAGGAATAGTTGCAACTGAAGGAATAGGTCTAATTGATTGGGCTTTTAACACAACCTGTTAGTTCGACACAACTTTTTACATAAAAATATACTGTCTCGTAAATTTAATTACAACACGTCTACAAACATTTATTTCAGTCTAACCAAATGAAAAGATAAAATGAATTGCATGAGCGGTAACAGCACTATGGCTTACGCCCTTCCCGATACGGGGTAAGTTCCTTATCTTTGTCACGTCTAAACATAGCTGTTATTTAACTAAAATAATAAAATCATATAAAAGCTGAATACGTAAAGTGTCTTCAGAAACAGAAAATAGTGGTAAAAAGATATATAGAGTCTTTAGATATATAAGAAGATATATAGAGTCTTTAGCATAACAAGCTAAAAACGTGAAGGCTGTAAATGGGTCTTCACAAAAATAAAATAATAATACTACATAAAACTTAACAGCTAAAGAACACAATCATCTCAAATAGACGGAGATAA
Source organism: Lepisma saccharinum (assembly GCA_022664845.1). Lineage (NCBI taxonomy): Eukaryota > Metazoa > Arthropoda > Insecta > Zygentoma > Lepismatidae > Lepisma > Lepisma saccharinum. The sequence continues at coordinate 113,038 of JAGDQP010001329.1, read as the reverse complement.
ACCTGTCTCTTGAACATACATAAGAACTCTTGCAACATATTTGATTCATCCCCTAACAACGACGCCATGTCATTGGGGATGTTATAACGTTGTCCAAGAAGATTATATCCTGGCCAATCTAAAAGGACATGACGAATACTTAAAATTCCATTGCATTCACTACAACGCGGAGGGTCCAAACGTCGCAACAGATATCCATTAGTCATGCGACTGTGCCCTATACGTAGACGACATAAAAGTACTTCTTCACGTCTACTACCTCGGCAAGATGATTTCCATGGAGCAACAGTAACCTTAATTTCTTTCAATTTATTAACAGCAACATTATTCCATCGTCGCTGAAATTCATTCCGCGTAACCTGTCTATAATATATCAACTTGTCCTGAAATGGGACACGTTGGATATCAATGTTAACTTCTAAAAAGGCCTCACGAGCAGCTTCGTCTTCAAAAGTCATTACCATGGATACCAACATTATCCACGAAAACACAACCTCACCACCAGCAGAGCAGATGGCGTGTGTCTCACATAGGATATCTTGCACGAGCGGATGTTTAGAATACATATTTTCGAGGCTTTGAACAACACTGAGCGAATCTGTACAAACAACGATGCGATTGAAACCACGAACAAGACTAAAATCCAAAGTCTTTAAAAGAGCATATAGCTCAGCAGTAAAAGTACTGGCTTTGGGATTACGACAAAATTGGCGGGCTTCCCCATCTACTTCAAACGCGCATCCAACAGATTTATCTGATTTGAACCCACCAGTAAACACATAAAACGTAAATACTGACTCTGCAACGCACGAAAACGTTGCTGGAATTCAACCATTTTAACCAAATGATCAGCTGTCACTTAGATAACAGTTTTTGTTTATGTATTCAATAAAATTCATATCTTTAAAAATTCGTGTGTAGAAGAAACTTAGTGCTTTATACAAAGCTGAAATTTATCATCATCATCTTCACTGCTTCCAGAAATTTGTATCAAGGAATTTATGCATTGGCCTCATTCAAATCTTACCCCTGTCTAGCTGTATACAAGTTGCAAGCTATAATATGGTACTGAACTTCGATCATCCCTATTACCGGTCAAGAAACTTCCCTCTCTAAAATATTCGTCCGGTTTACAAGGTTTCTTAGTTTTATTCATTTATTTTGATAGAAGTATTATTTCTGATATCGTATTTTAATATGCGGCGAGGTACCACCTCGAAATTCAAGAAAACATTTGCCTCTAGTTTTGCGTGTAAACACTAGTAATTGATCTTGAAAAGCAAGCATGGTACTGCATGGCAACTCAGGCTGTAGATATTCTCATATTGGATTAACGTATGAGCATCCTACTTTCACTATAATATAGCATCATTTCACAAACCAGAATGTCAGCTCCTTCTCTTAGTTTTAAAACAACATTCGGAGTTCGTTTCTGATATTTTTCTCTCATAAGCGAAACTGATCGTTGCATCACTTATAATAAGTTCATTTAACTAGATCTTAATTGTTCTATTTCATGATAGTTTAAAACGGAATATGTACTTTTTCCTGTTTCTCAAACAATACTTCTCTCTCTCTCTCTTCCTTTCTTTCTTCAGAAAATGTTCTGCAATCTCCTTTTCAAAAGAAAAAAAAATGGCACTGTTTTAGAATTGAGTGCAATGAATTCAGTTCAAACCGTTAAGGTCAAAGAATTCCCACAGAACTTGAAAGTAAAACTGTTATTAAATGTAAATATGTTCTCTTTCGCATATATCAAATTCAGAAAATTTTCTTAAATGTGGTTTAAAAGAAATGTAATGCTACTAATGAAATATCTCGCGAAGCATGAGCATAATCAAATGACATAAGGAATGGAATTTTCCTTGATCACTCTTCTACAACTAAAGGCGCTTTTTTTTTAACAATGCCGAAGCTCCTAGTTGTGAGTGAGAAGGTATCATATACGAGCCGTATGATTATGATTTTAGACTGGCCCATAAAAAGATCAAGTTTAAAATCAAATTTTTAAAGTATGATTATGATGTTAAAGTAGCATGCTGTTTTCGAATTCTTAACGGTGGAAAGTGTGTTACTGACAGAGATTTATCATCGGATACAATTCGTGTATGGTAAGGAATGCAGGGGCATTGATAAGATAGACATTAGCATTATAACAAAACACACGTGGCAACACCCAAAAACTCTCTCGACAGCACTTATAAGTCAGTTAGTGCTAATCAACAAATCAGGCATCGCGAACTTACTAATATTGGCAATATCTTCAAAGAACGTGACACGCCTTTTGCAAGGTCTCAAAATATGTGAAACGATTGCCAAGCTTGAATTCTTGTCGACTCTCACACTGCCCAGACCTGGCGCATTGTATGTATGCCATGTGTTGCATTTTTTATCTCCCTCTTCCCCAAACTGAGAAACATTTAAAGGATAATCATTATGGCTCGTGTTAGTGCCGTACTCAAGTCTCTGCGGTTCTGTCTCGACGGTATATGCAGTCACTAATCCTTCGTTAGTGGAGCTGTGTGGCCGTGGATGGCAATTCTGTGAGAATCGACTACGTAGAGTGAAACAAAATTCCAACCTTCGTTTCCATAAAATAGGTTAAGGAGTTCAAGAGATATGCTGTAGGCCATAACTTGTCAGCCCTCCCTCGTGGAAATACAATTTATACATTTTATTGGTAAATTACCGCGGAATCTCTTCACTAACAACATGTTACAAAGTATTGTGTAATACACTGCAAAATCGCCTAAGCGTATACATAGATAATTGGAGAGCACAATTTTGATTTTAGAAGAAAAAGATTCACTTTGGACCAGATTTTCGCCTTGAAACAAATTTTGGAGAAAAAATGGGAATACAATGGGACTGATCACTTGATATTCATTGATTTAACTAAGCATACGACTCTATCAAAAGGGAAAACTGTACAATAGGAATTCCGAAAAAAAACTTGTTCAGCTAATAAGGATGTGTCTCAGCGATCCCATAAGCAGAATACCATACTACTCAGATAGTTTCGTGATTCGCAGCGGATTGAAACAAGGTGATGTATTGTCACCACTACTGTTTAACTTTGCGTTAGAATATGCGATTCTAAGAATATAGGACAAATAACATTGAATGGCTTAAACCAAATGTTCGTATACGCGGATGATGTAGATGCATTACAACGTAACACCCACCGATGTTTTAGTAGAAGCTTGCGATGAGAAAGGACTACAGGTGAACGTCGAGAAAACAAAATACATAACAAACCGAAACACAGAGGATGAAGGAAATAAATACATAACAATTAAGAACGAGAACATAGAGAAAGTAAACAAACTTAAATACTTAGGAACATATGTAACTAGCAAGAACGAGGTCACGGAAGAAATAAAAAGCCGCTTAGCATCGGCTAACGCATGTTTCTATTTAGTTCAGAAACTTCTAACTTCACGATTAATATCAAGGAAGCCGAAATTAAAAATATACAGAACAGTTACTATGACGGTAATACTTTTACTTCCCTGACAGATCAACATAAATTATGAGTTTGAAAATAAGGGTTTGAGAAAAAATATTGTGCCGCTCAAAACATGAAAGCCTTCTCTCACTCCATACCGACGTCTAAACCACAAACATATGGAGGGAACCTCCTGCGGTTTTTTGTGATCGAAACGTTGCCACTTCTTTCTTTCTCATTCTTGTCTTCCTTTACGCCGAAGAAAATTTCTTGGCGTAATCTTTCTGGCGGTGGGTGTAAATGTTCGGTTAACAGCAAGTGGTAAGGGATTCGGCTGCTGAACCGAATGCTTTCATGAGCTGCGGACCGAGCTGCCCGGAGAATGGAGGAGACTGCATAATGAAGAACTGTACAGACTGTATAATTCACCCGCCATTAAAAGAATTATGAAATCACGAAAGATAAGATGGGCAGGCCATGTAGCTCGGATGAAAAAAAAAACAAAGATTATATTCCATCTTGGTTGGTAAGAGAAAAGAAGCCGTTGGGAAGACAGAGACATACATAGTTGAGATGACAATATTAGAAGAGATTTTCGAGAAGTTAATGTTCAAGATGAAAACTAACTTAATATTTCCCAGAATAGAATCCAATGGAGAACGTTTGTTACTTCGATGATGAACTTGCCATAGAGTGAGTTAGTTAATTGATAATGAGCAACTACAGCTGTTAAATGTGTCAGATCTCTAGGGAGAACTATTGTGCACCGTTCTTTCTATTAATTTCAACTAAATTTACAAACAAATTTACTTATGTTACTTTGGAGAAGTCGTAATACAAAATCTGATATGAAACTGTAATCTCCTAAGTACTTTGTATTTTCTATTAAATGATCACTATCTTACCACCGCGAACTGAAACGAAACTACAATACAAAGAACACATCGTATCAGTTACTTATCCCCACTGTAACTTATCTTAAATGCAAACAAACACACATACACAACGATTCCTAGATATCCTTCTTCGCACACTACGTGAAGTGAGTGTTAGTAAATATATTACTTTGTCGGTCTTCAAGCTTAGTTTTATGCTATTTCGATACTGAATTCTGGTAAAATCTCTAAATTACTGAAATTAAGACAGGTAATCTTAATGGGTACACAAATCTAAATAAGACACTGAACAACAAAGAAAGGAAGAAAAGATACAAGAACAGTACATAAAAGGAACAGAAAGTCTGGTAGAGAAAACGATGATTCAACGCAAACGGTGGAAGACAAACGGCCGAAATGTAAGAACACTGATAACAGTAGCTGAAGCACTACTTAAATATGAGGAAAGAAGTCCTACAAAACACTCGTATAATGATGATGAGCAAGGACGATGTTACAAAAGAATAGGAGAGCAGCAGTGAGGAAATATCAAGGAAAAAGAAAGCTAACTCTATAGCTTATGGAACTCGCAAGTTCATCGCCGCAGTAACAAACGTTCGCCATTGGATTCTATCCTGGGCAACACTAAGTTAGTTTTCATTAAAACCACCTACTTCTCGAAGATATCTTCTAATATTGTCCTCCCAACGACGTCTCGGTCTTCCCAATGGTCTCCTTCCATCCGGCCTTCCAACCAGAATAGAATTTTCGTTTTTCCCCCATCCGACCTACATGGCCCGCCCACCTTAGTCGTCGCGATTTCATTATTTTTACAACATCTGGTGAATCGTAGTCCGTGGAGTTCTTCATTATGCAGTCTCCTCCATTCTCTACTCGTTTCGGCCTGTATATATTTCTGAAAACCTTATTTTCAAACACACGTAATTCATGTCCATCTGCTAGGATCGTACTCCAACTTTCGCAACCGTAAATTATTACCGGCAGAATAACCGTTCTGTATATTTTCAATATCAATTTCCTTGATGAATCCCGATGTTCAAGATTTTGAATTGAATAGAAACACGCATTCCCCGATACTAAACGACTTTTTATTTCTTCCGTTACCTCATTTTTGCTTGTTAAGTATGCTCCCAAGTATTTAAATTTGTTTATTTTCTCTATGACCTTATAACTAATTATTATGTTTTTATTTCCTTCATTCCCTGTGTTTCGACTTGCTATCAGGTATTTTGTTTTATGTTTACCTGTAGACTTATCTCATCGCACGCTTCTACTAAGACATCGGTGTTGCTTTGTAGAGCATCTATATCGTCTCCTACTAAATCTACATTATCCGCGTATACGAACAGTTGATTCAAAGCATTCAATGATAGTCCCCTTTAATTTTTAGAATCGCATATTCTAACGCAAAGTTAAAAAGTAGTGGTGATAAGACATCACCTTGTTTCAATCTGTTGCGAATCTTGGAATTATCTGACATATTATTTATTACCTATCCGTACTATGTTTATGGGGTCGCTGAGACACATCTTCACTAATTGAACCAGTTTTTTTCGGAAATCGTATCAGAATACTGTATAACGTTTCCCATTTGATTGATGTGCTTTCTTAAAATCAATGAATAGCTGGTGAACCGTCCCATTGTATTCCCATTTCTTCTCTAAAATTTGTCTCATGGGGAAAATCTGGTCCAAAGTGGATCTATTTCTTCTAAATCCACATTGGGGATCTCCAATTATTTCACCTACATATACACTTAGGCGTGTTAACAGATTATTACTTAATACTTTGTAACAGGTCGGAAGTAACGAGATTCCGAGGTAATTATTACAGTCCGATTTTACGCTTTTTTTGTAAATCGGAACTATTATTGAAGTTTTTCCATTCTTTTGGAAGCTCCTTTTTCCATATAGCACTTATCAATTTATCAAGGAAAAAGAAAGCAAGTTAAGAAAAACGTAGGATAAAGCAAAGAGTGTGAGTGAAGTAGTAATAGAAGAATCTGAGTTAGTCCAACAAAATGAAGTAAGACAGCTAATTGTATCAACTACATTCTTAGATGGTAGTCAAGGAAAAATTAAGGGAATATTTTTCGAATCTATTAAACAATGTGTTAATAAAGAATAAACTAGAGGAAGAATCCTAGTGTGGATCGCAACCTTACATAGAAAAGTCAAGGAATGAGGACGACTGACAGGTTGGTTGAATTATTAACGTCCTGAATGACCTGGTGAGCTTCTAAGGATGAGACCTACAGTTTCTAATAAAGTAGGCTCCGAACCACTTGGTTCTATGGACTCGGCGGGAATTGAGCCCATGACCATGCAGACATAAAGCGAGCGCGATAGCCTCTCGGACACCCAGAGTTCAAGACTGGCAGAGGTAACAACATATAAAGATGAATGATGAATAAAACACTTTATGAACTCCAACGATGAATAAAATAGCGGCAGGGTTCATATAACGTGGAGGATACAAAGTAAGGGAGATGCTTCGTGATATGATACAGAAAGCCAGGAAGGAAAAGAATGGTCGGAAGCCGTAATCCAATATATACATACGACAAAATATATGAAAAATGATAGCACAGACTAAAACCATGAATGAATTGCACTATTAAATATGGTCAACAAAATTACGACGAATAGCTCACATCGTACTGGGAATAACGACGGAAACCCGACTCCAGCCAGATATTATCTATAGCTTAAATTCTACGTGTTTAATATAGACTATAAATATGAACCATCTCGTTAACCCTGTTTTCGTGGACACTTTTCTTCCCTCAGGCCAACATAATTTACTCTACTAGTTCGTGTGATTTTAGACTTTGTTCACTACTTTCCTCACATATAAAATCGGCGAAGTGCTAGAATTTCTTTGGTTAAATTTGCAACGAAAGTGCGAAGTTCAAATTTGTTAAAGCTCAAGTTTCGAATTTGCTATGTTAAGAAAGCAACCTTGTGATCTGCCATGGCAAATTTTCTTCCTCCCAAATTCCTTGTCATCGGAACATGGCTTCTTTGCCATATGATCCCGCAGCCACATGTAAGAACAAATTTTATATGCATTCTTTATGCAATATTCTTGAAATTTCGGTTTAGGGCTGCCAACTATGTCAGTGCTGAATCCGGGAAACAATTAAAAATATCGTACGAGTTTCGTGGTCGACGGCCCGAAGGTATGGATTTAGGATATTGTAATATTAGGACATAATATTAAATATTAATGCAATTAATATTTATGTGAGTCATTAAGTATAGCAAAGTCTTTTCAATTCGTTTACTATTCCGACTAGTAGAACGATTTTGGGAAGACAATAATAAATGTATATTTCTTATAAGGAAATTAATTTCTTCGCGTGATAAAAATATGGAAAGATAAATTATTGTCAAACTTTTTCTACTAAAATTTATCACAATTTCGTGTACGTTTGACAATAGCACAACTCACAAGTAACACAATTTCAAGTGGACAATCAGATCTAGAAGACATGTACATATTTAAAACCAGCAGAAAAACTAAGTTTGTGTGTCAAAGATTTGGTGTCAGTGGCCAGGGGTTGAAGAGAAATTGGCGGAAAAAGTTTTGAATACCACTGTTTGTGGTACGCCACTTACGAATACTTGGTGCTAGTTTACGCTCAATGACGCGCACTAAGGTAGTCAAATGACACTGATAGCCGCATGTCGCTATACTCATAGTCACCAGAGGTACAAGTGTAAAATTGGACAGAATCGTAGAATGGCACAAGAATACTGTGTGTAAAGTTATTCAGAGTGGATAGAGAATGACAGAGTCTAGTGAATTTTCATTATGTATCGGTGTCACCATCTGGATGGCTAAAGGTATAACGATGTACGGATGCCAATTAGTGCGCAGCACTGAGTGTAAACTAGCGTCAGATACTCATTAGTGGCATACCACAAAAAATGCCATTTCTAACTTTTTCCGCCAACTTCTCTTCAACCACTGGCCAATGGCATGTAAACTTTGATACACAAACTCAGTTTTTTCGCTGATTTTAAATATGTATCTCTCTTGTAGATCTGAGTGTCGACTTGAAATAGTGTTGTGCAAGCAAGCAAAGAAAGAAAGACACGAACGACCAAGGGTATCCAAGGTTTGGATTCGAATCCCGGCTGGGGCATGGATGAATGTGGCGTTGTAACAACTTGATTTTATTCATTGTTACCAAAATCTATTTTATAAAAGATATTAAAAAAAATGCCCCTTAGATTATATATATATAAAAAAAGATCATTTTCCAAATAACTCGCTGAGCTGTGACTCATCTACTCTCATCTATGAGGAAGGTCAGAACCAATTGTATTGTAGCGATTTGCCTGCCATCTGCAGTCTTTAATCCGAATTACTTTGCTGTGAACGCGGGGTTTTGGTCTGACCAAGCAGATCGATTTTGTATAACGAAAGGTGAGGAAGCAGATTTTTTTAGTGAAACTTCTGTCTTAGTAAAGTTGCAATTCAAACACGAATAGTCGAATACCTATATGGTTAATAATAAGTACATACAAATCGTACCAGTGTAAAATTGTGGCTTGGATACTGTATTCGAATATTTCTTCGGATAATATTATCAGCTGTGAGGATTTTCCATTTGAATTCAGAAACGAAACTGAGAATTTGTCCTCAGATGAGAAATGGAAAGTTGTGCTGTATTGGATTTGGTAAGATTTTCCAATCTTTATTCTTTTCATTTTGAGTAAAATTAGTAGTGGTAGTGATTGCAATATTAAGTATAGTAGAGTGGTTGTGTTCATGCGAATGCTTTCTATAACCGTTATATACGGAAAAATGTGGGGTACCTTGAAAAAGGCCAGATTAGTAAATTGAATCAAATGGTCCAGTTCCTATATCAAATATTTCATTTCCTAATAAGGCTTATTTTCTTGCATGAAGTATTGCGTAGTCGCCTTAATAGCAGGAAAGTCGAAAAGTCAGGAATAGGTAACTTGTATCCCGAGATCGTCGAAAATTCAGATTTAATTGAGTTCAGTAATACATACGAGGAAAATTTGACCTTCAGTGGTTTCCTTCAATTTGCATTTGATCAACTGATCTTGGTAGGATCAGTTAATAAAGTTTTAGTTATTATTCTATTATTTTCTTTTCAAGTTTTGATAAGAATAGATTCGTTATTCGAGAGATTCGAATTTCAGAAATTAGTCTGTTTTTTCTTTCTTTCTTGTTTCGGATTAGGTGACCATTGAACCAAATATTCGAACATAGAAGTCATGCCACAAAGGTAAAGGGTTATTTATGTTTAAAGAAGAATTTCATTTCATGTTACTAAGTATTTTCAGATACTAATCATTATCAATTATTTGTTTTGATTAATTCTTAATTGTATGAACTACATGTGTCTGTACGACTTTAGTGATTTTTATACAGAATTACAGTTGCAAGAAAGTATTGGATGAAACAAAGATTAAGTCAGCTTGATAATCTATTTGCATGTCTGTTTCTACTCTCTTATGAGACATTGTATGGATTGCAAAAAAATTATTTTATAAAAAAACTCAGAAAAATTCAAATTTTTCATTATTCCTTTGAAAATCAAACTAGTAATAGGTATAAGCTATTTAGCTATAAGAACAAGGTGAACACATCGATCAATTTTTATTTGTGGGTTGGTTTAACCAACCTCTCACCGACAGTTATGTTACCTGAATTAGTGGACATGGGATATGTGGGGGTTGAGATTAGTGTTTAACATTTTCTAGATTTTCTTGCATTTTTGTTTTTATTTTATGTTAATCTGGATAATGTTGAACTCTTCTCATCCTCCATCTCCATTTCTATTGATTCTGGGTGGTGTGCTGTTACAGCGTTTAGAAACAACAAATAATGTAATCGAGACGAGCCGGTCATTAGTTGCTTGCCCAAAGTACAAAGTTTATCAGAGCGAGAGAGAGAGAGAGAGGGGTTTGCATATAAACTTTAACAATAAGGACATGGAAAGTTTTGGATTCTCTATACACGAAGGAAACATCAGCACAGCAATTTAACTTTATAACGGAATAGCTGTTGTACAAAATTACATTATACTTAATAGTCAAATGCAAATAGCTGGATTCTTAACTTTCCAACATAGTTTAATTTTTTACTAGATAAGAGGAGACGGAATTCCTGATCAGTCCCTGTCATTCCGATACAGTCCCTATTGCCGTTGTGAATGCCATATTTGATGTCAGTTTTCATGCCATTTTACTCTGTTCACGTAAAGTGGCTAACTTCTCTCATTTGAAGAATACCGAGATAGACGTGTACCCTTTAACGGAAAAAGATAAACGAATAAACAAATTCTACAAAATTACACACAATCTCGGAACGTGCTTGTGCAACATGAAGATTACACAACTTCAACAACGTTAACATCAAAGAGAACAAACGTTAGGCCCCTGTTTTTAAAGAATATGGTGAATATATTAGGTCTACTTCATTTCGGATCCTCCTAGCAAAAGACATTGCAGAAATGTCCAATAAAAAACACTTTCCACGCAAGTGCTTTTATATAAGCGGTGTATTTTTATAGAAATTTGGAAAATAGAAATACAAAATTTATAGCTGGGTACCGGGTCATGGCTACACCGTACAAGAAAGAAATATTATATTATCATCAGGCAAGATTCAGAATTCTTAAACCTTTTCTGACAGGTGTATACTGGAAAAATGTTGCGCCAGCTCTATTCAATTTGACAGGCGTACAACAGAATAATAGAAGGTAATGCAATGAATGCTTCCGGAATGTAAAAGAAGCCAGTTAATCTAGTGAAAATGGCCTTCACACATTAACAGAAGAATGTGAAACAAAAAAGAGTATACGAGAAGTAGATTCACTACCTACGCAACATTTTATCTTTGCACAGGAAAGGGGAATATATGAAATGTATGGAGATAAACGAAGGCAGAACAATTCTGAATACGTAAGATCTATTGTTTTTGTGAAAACAATAATCACAACAGGTTCGACGTTTCAAATCCAACTGGATATATCCTCAACACGTACAGAAAAATAATGAAGAAAAAGTGGAAGAACATGTACTGAAGTTTACACATATGAATGTCTGTAAAGATCAGTGCAGCCAGATACGTAAATAGCAAATTATTTCACTTTGGATAAGTTACTGATTTATGGTAAAGTTTTATGTACTTAGTTGTTTTGGTTTTTCAATAAAGTATCTAGAAAAACATTTTAGTTATCCCTATTTGTAATTAGGAGAGGATTTTTCGGGGAATCTGCTTGAGGCCCTGTTTAAATGCCACAATGCAATCTTGTCTAAAATTTTCTTTTGTTTCATATTCTGGTGCTAGGTTTGTCGTTTTTTCAGTCGAACATACGGAATCTGAGATCGAAATGTTAATAGTCCTACAGGAAAATTAAAAACCTACAGGAAACAAATGGATAAACTTCAATGAACTGTTAAAAGTTTTATGAACAGATTACCTATGTTTCGGAGCAGTTTTGATTTAAGCTAGTGGACCAATGACCTCCAGCCTCTTCACTTACATTGAATTTGAATATATTTTACGGCCTTTAGGTCGCTCAGACTCAGGGTGAAATAGGATGCAGGAGAGGATGCTGGAAGGTTATCGGCCAGAGCCTAGTTTGTAGGTACTACCTAGGCATTTGCCTTGTGTGATTAAGGAAAAACCATAAAAAATACTCAATCAGAATTGGCTGGAATCGTCCCCAAAACCTTTCGATTGCTACGCCAAGGCTCTACGAACTGAGCTACGGCTTTAACTTACACAATTGGAATACAAATTCTAGACGTATGTACCCGTGCATCTGACGTTTAAATTTTTCAGTAATAAGGAAGGTAAACTTCTCGTTATCTAAGATCTTAAGCTGTAGCAATTTCGTTGTAAGCTATTAATCTATCTTATTTTAGTCCTAATGATATCTTTGAGAAAATGCGAATTTGTGCCCTATGTACACTTTTCTAAGCGCTAGTTGATAGAACTGTCATCAGCTTCATTACTGCCATTACCTTCAATTTTACAAATTTAGGCACGACTAGACGGCACAACTTAAAATAAGCATTACAAGTCGTAGAGAATTCTGATCATGCAAAGCATAGCTCAATGTGCTTAAAAATTAAACGGTGATACACACCTGAAAGCAGGATGGGAGGGGATGAAATAACGAAAAATTAGGAAACCCTAAAGGGAAATGATAGTTAAGGGAGTAGGAACAAACAAAGCAATTTATAACTTGTAAAAAGATGGTGACAGTAACAGAAACTAAGAGAACTAGAAAAAAATACGCAAAGAAAGGTGTGTGATGACAACTAGGTAGATGATGGAAGATGAAACAAGGGTGAGAAAAACGCACAAAAATGTAACCTCAAAATGAAGATCTCACCTCAAGGAGGTTACGATCCTAAAGATCCTAAAAGGAGTGCAGTGGCAAAGGGATATGATAATTATGTGCCAAATAGATATATCAATTATATAAATGTAGGAGCGATATTCTTACATATGCACGGAGGGCAAGTGTATCTAAAACAAAACCTGCTTTGAAATTCTGGCCTCTGCGATTTTGATACCTCAATACGCGAAGCTTTTCGATCCTTAACCTAGGAACTTCTTCAGGAACACAAAGACATTTTAAACCAGGTGTGTACGTTAATTATGTAACCTTCGTCTTTATGTACACGTAAATATGTGTAAGTGAAAGGAAGTAAAATCGTGTTTACAATAAAGTATCACTCCAATAAAGTACACAGTATCATTCCCATTTCATCTATAAACACAGAAATTTTGTATTCAACTGTTTTTTTAAATGATGCTAGAACGTTACAATGAACAATGTTGTATGAGGATATTACTGAATGCCTTGGTGAACATGTTGATCAAAATGTGTGTGAATTCAGAACTATGTACCGTATTCTGAATAAATAAATGTGCTATACTAACATTATTGAACCTATATTGTGTGTTTAATTACAAACTTAACATGAGTGGCGAGTCTTAGGTGAAGGAATGGCAGTATATGGAATGTTATTTTTTGCGTATCAAAAGAATTTCTTCAATGAAAGAACTCCAAGGTTTATTTAAATTTTCTCGGTCAGTCTTTAATTCCGGACTATTTAGAATTATGCAGCTAGTTTCCAAAATGATCAGTTCTTTGTTGCCGGTGGCATTACGAATTAGCCTGGAAGAAGCAATTTGAAGATGATCTGATCTCAAGTGTTCAAAAAGGCCAGATACGGTATTTTCGGTGTTGGTGACCCTTTTATGTTCATTAATTCGTTCTGAAAGGCAAGTTTACGGACATACCGATATATTTCTTACCGCAGTTACATACAATCTCATAAGATTCCTTATTTTTCTTATTATCTCTGAAGTAATTCTTGTATCCCATGTATGATTTACCAAGTGATTTGGGTGCACACAATGCAGTAGACTAATCTTATTGAAAACCTTTTTCTTCTTCTTTTTTTTTTAATTGTGTAATTTTAGGGAATATGGCTATCCTAACGTACGAGGGTGATTTGAAGTGTTCTCGGAATGACATATAGATGGCAGCATTAGTTCAAAACAGAGTACATGATTATTATGGAACATCTTCCTTTATAACATCTTTAGCATTATTGTTTGGATCAGTAAATAATAACGAAAGTTATAGATAAATGTTTGCGTGCAAGTGTGTTTGAAAAGATTATACAATTTTGAACACCGGGCGGCGATAAAATATTTAGTGAAGAAGGGTATGAAAGCAAAAGAAACACACAATGATATAAAAGATACTCTTTGGGACTCAGCTCCATCATTTTCAACTGCTGTCAAATGGACATCTAAGTTTAAACGCGGTCGTGAAAGCCTGATAGATGACCCATGAAGGGGATGACCAAAATCTGTCTCTACACCAGACATTATTGTGACAGTTCAAGATATGGTATGCAGGAACAGCGATTAAAGGTGAATGGCATTGTAAAAAGCTTGGGCAATCCAGGTGAATACATATTTCGCATTTTGACAAGGACTGTGCATGAAAAACTGGCTGCAAGATGGGTGCCGCAATTGTTCACACTCGACCAAAAACGACTGAGAATGCAACTCTCTAAGGACAACTTAGCCCATTTTAAGAAACATCTAACTGATTTTTAGCGTCAATTTATAACTACTGATGAAACATGGGTACTACACTTCAGACACGAAACAATAGCCAACGAAGTGGAAATATCCTAGTTCTCCACTTCCAAAGAAGACCGTGTGTGGAAGTCTACCGGAAAGAAAGATATGGCATAAGTTTTTTGTGTTGCAAAAGATATCCTTTGCATTGGCTACCTTTTACCAGGTGAAATCAATATCGCTGAATACTATGCAAAGCTTTTAGGCCAACTAAAGGGGGAAGGGGGGAACTGCTGAAGAAAGGTCCGGTTTAGCAAATAAAAAAAATCATCTTGTTTCACGACAATGCGCGATTTGATTCCATACAGGCGTCGTTGCAATGGCAAAAATAAAAAAGTTGAGTTATAATTTGCTGCCATATCCACCTTATTTACCAGATTTGGCTTCATCAGACTTCCATTTCTTCCCGAAGCTGAGAAAATATCTTGTTGGACCTCGATTTTCTTCAGACGAGAAGAGTTTCAAGCGTCAGTGGAAGAGTAATTTGCAGACCTAGGAATCTGTTTTCCGCAGTGGTATAAAGGCTTTAGAACATCGTTTAATCAAGTGTATTACTGTACAGAAAGAGGTAGAAAGGTAAACACGATTTCCCATATATGACCATGTCTTGTATTTCATTTCAAGAACTTTTCAAATGACCCTCGTATTTAGAATTATCTGTATTATGGCTTTGTGATCTGTTAGAAATGGATACTGTGGACCTGCTCTAAGAATCTTAGTCATTCGTTTCTCCACCAACCAAAAGATTTTTTTGGTTTATCGAAAAAATCTCATCATATCTACCCTTGTAATAGTTGTCTAAGGTTCGAAGTTTAAAACCCTGTATCTCGAAAACGACGCAATTTTTGGACTACGTTTACTGACTTCTTTCTTGATCAGGTATAAGGTCTAGAATACGCCATTTCGTTTATGAAGGGTTTGGAAAAGTGGGTCATGAGTTTCCATATGAGGCACCAGTCACTTGGCTATACATATTCTTTTGTATCTTCGAATCCCAATAGGGCCCAGTTTGATTTGTATGGAGTACCAAATATAAACTTTTGGATATGACAAATTTTAAGATGTTTAAGGACAAAGAGCCAATTATCCTTTTATCCAAAGGTTTGTTACTTACCACTGGAAAGTTCGTTATATTATTTGTAAAATAAACTTTATTTCAGTTGCCTAGGCCAACTAGAGCTCAAATTACAACAATTGAAGATAGCTAACAGAGCTCAGGAATGACAATTTCTGTCAATTTGGATCTTGAATAATTTTAAATTGAAAGACATGGGACTATAAATTGTCACTAAGTTTAATGAATAATTTACACTACTCAAATTTCATGAAAATCTCATATAGCTGATTACGTATAGAACGACTACAGCAAAACATCCTAATAAACCACTACTTTAACGTGCCGTTACTTCAATGCGTTCTTTGGTGGTTTATGGAGAAAACCAATCCCTTAAGCACCCCAACCAAGCAAGTCACTAAGCTTTCTGCAGAGACCCACAAGAAATTTCAAATATTAATTAATAAAAAATTAAGCCATTCTTACGCAGAAGACCTAATTACAAAATTACAACTCTTGTTTTTTCTCACCCGAAAGAATAGTTATAAATATTGTCCTCTAATTAGTTACTTGAATTCAAACCGGCAAGCCTTTCAGGGAAACACTCGCATCGTCTTCAGGCCGTCTTAGAGATGTCATTAATGTGTGTCTGTAGTTTCAGGTGAGATTTGATTGCAAGTTTAATAAATATGTATGTGTGAGTAAGTGGCATAATGTTTACTTATTTCTTAACCAAAAACCCTGAATATTATTTTAACATCCACAGTATTTCAACTTCTCCGCTATCACAGTTGCCCAATGCCAAAGACTTCTAATAAAAGTTACTCTGACTAGCGGTGGCCGGTTTTTACCGGACATGTCCGACTTTTTAACCTTTCTAGTAGTGTCAGGTCGGCATCTGTTTTTATCTTGAAAATGTCCAGCATTTTAAAATTAAAATGAGTAAGACGTTACTACACCTCTACGTTTGCATTGTTTGTGTTCTTTACGGTAAAATGATAGTCACGAGTTATACTTTCTCGCTATTTAATAACTGCAAGAGTGCGTGGCGATATATCGCACTGAATTATTTGTTTCCATTCAACTTGATTTTTTTTTTTAAATTTATTTATTTATAGTCTTTAGGCATCTCAGGCTCAGGAATTTATGAATGGGCCCAGAGCGTCATATTTTGGGGATGCAATTATTACTAACTACTGCCAGGCATTATGATAGATTAACACTGATTGGGATGGCAGTCACGGTAACAGTGATACCGGTAAGTTTGTGTTCAGAACGCTGGAGTTGATGGCAGTCATGGAAATGATGGAATGAGAGCTCCTAATTTTCGGGAGGAGGGGTTATATGGAAATATGTTATATTTTATACTGAGGTTAAATTTATATTTTATAATGGAGTGCGCTAAAATTAAGCCCGCGTGTTAGGTTCTCTAAGCCGTAACTTCACTTGGACTACCAATAAAGTATACATGTCATCCAACTACAAGAAATTAGCGTCTATTATTATTACCGACATATATAACTACATTCCTATTAATTTAGCCATTTCATGTAAAAGGGTATTCTTTCACAAAAATAAATTCTCGGTTCTGAAAAGAGATACCAAGCTTCTACTTGCATGGCTCTAATATTTTTCAATTTGAAGACCAACATTCTCTCCAGAAGGAAGGATTGGTGATGGGCAGTCAGCTGTCCCCAATATTAGCTAACAACGCTATGGATCATATTAATCCATGTTATTAGCATCTCCAGGCTTAAGATACGTGAGACATTGATGACCTATCTTCGTATATAATTCTGATTCTGAATTAAACTTTCCTCTGAAATAGCCTGAACTCTTTTCACCCAGACTTTAAATTCACAATAGAGCTAGCAGAGTCTGGCATGTTAGTTTCCTGAACCTCGTTCTCTACAGGAAAAATACTTCCCATATACAGGAAACCAAAGTTGACATACATCATCAACAGTCGGGACATTCCCTTGTTTCTAAAAGCAATGTTTGTGGCAATTGTGGGCTGAAAGTGCTTTTGTACAATCCATTAAAATAGGAAGAACTTGTAACATTTATTATTCGTTATTCTTTTGCTGTAGTCAAAAAACTTTGGTAAACTTTAATTTGTGTGAGTCATTCTAATAACTTTTGACTTCGGCCCGTCACGTTCTAGTTAAAATTACAATCAAAACATCCATGCCCCATCCGGGATTCGAAACCGGGATCTTCGAGTCGCTGGCTTGGCGCTGGTAGTTAAGTTGAAGTTATTGATAATGAAGTATAATGTCAGCTTCATAATTGTAATGTCTAACAATGGATTACCTTTATTAAAGGAAGGCCTTTATTGAATGCGTGTTCTGGTGTTTGCCAACTTTAAGCATGCCGTCGTCTTCTGAAGTAACTACGCTCCTACATAGTGATATACTGATCTTGCATTTTGATACACCTGAAAGTGTGCATGGGTGGGTTTTAGTTACTCCCCGAATCAGTGTGCCTTACATACATATTTGAATATTTTTATCAGTTTCGAATTCATTTTCATTGACGCAGTTGTATATGGTGAATTAAGATGATTAAACTTCATGTTGGAAGAGTTAGATGTGCACAGCGTAAATACAGAAACATACACTGAACGTTTTTAGTATTTTCGTATTGCTCAAAATATTAGGGATGATAAAAAATTAAGTGTATTATTAACATTAATAGGACCAGACGCATATGAATCACTAAAGGATGAATTTGCACCTAAGTTAATTTCTGAGACGTTCTACCAACAAATTAAAGATAAACTACTGGAAATTTTTTGAGTAAAATCTAATGAAACAGTGGAAAGATGTCGCTTCCATACGCTACGCCAGGCAGTGTCAAGCAGTGGCTGACTTCGAACGGATGCTCAAACGACAAGTCTCTCGTTATAATTACGCAGATCATGCAGAAGTTATGATGTGGAATCAGTTTGTTCAAGGAATAGTGGAGAGAACAGTCAGACGCAAACTACTGTCCGAACCAATGCTAGCTTTTACCAGTGCAACAGAAATAACAGTCATAGCTGAACAGGTAAATGTAGATCCAATGAACATCCTTAAAATTTATTGCACAAGTTTTTGTGAACATACATATAAGTAGTCATCGTCAAACATCGAATTCTAAGGTGATTAAAAGTAACGATATAGCTAAAATCTCAAAACAGAACAAGTGTTTAAGATGTGTAAATTTTCTTTGGCATGGTAGGCCTATTTGTAGAGCCTTAAATGCTTAATGCCGGCGGTGCCACAGAAAAAGTAACTTTGCTAAAGTTTCTTTTTCGAACACAAAACCAACATAAACTGTTGGCACAGAATCGCAAGTCAGTTGAATCATCAGGCATTACAAATCAATTACAATCTATTACGATAGATGACTTGCTTTTAGTTGACAGTCATACCCAAGATATCCCAGCATTCTTTATGCAAAACAGATACAATTGATTATTGGGAACTACATGATACCTTGCCACCAGTTCAATGTGGGAAATGGTTCCGTTTTAGCTGATTCAAACTTTAGGTTACTCTAACATGATGTCTCTTAAAGCAACAGTTCTGTATCTTATAAATCATATCACAATACTTTATTGTGATATTTTTATATTATATGTTATTTTTTTTTTATTATTATTATTATATGTCCTCTTTAATGGTAATATTACAATAACAACATTTGCAATTACAGATAGTTCCCTATTTCAAATCATAATATGCCGTAAAGAAATGAACTTGTTGATACCACACCATGGAGAGAACACTTGACTGGAGGGGTTCCGGACAAATTACACTCATCACATTGCTCGCAACTCAAGATTATAATGACTGCATTGCAGAAACCAATTAATGGATTTGACGAATGAAGCCCAGGTCTCACTACAGCAACAGTTATAACAACACAAAGCTGAAGTTCAAGGAGAACTAGTAGATCAAGACAAAAAAGACGCAAAGTAAAATTTCTTTATCTGATAACAAGAAGGTGCATTCATAGTTAAGAAGAATAAAGTGCAGACGAAGGTCATGAATAGACAAAGTCGATCCACAACCAGAAAAAACAAGTTCATTCAATAGGGGTGCAGACAACCACAAACAAGAGATATTAGGCAAAAGTATACACAGACAGAAGTAGAATTGACAGAAAAAGTTTGGAGATAGAACTTTTAACCTCGTCTTTAGCCACGGCCTCAGAAGATAATTTGGGAAAGAGTTGGAAGCCGATGATTAGAAAGAGATGGGTAACATTATGGATTTTGAACAACTGGTAGAAATTGTTGATACCAGCTCAGTGGGAAAAAAAGCAGGGTATACGACAGCTTGCCTAGAAGGAAATTTTAATCGTCTTAATTCATTACAATAACGTCATTGTGTTTGAACCCACAGAATGAAGTGTTATAGCAATATAGTTGCTATTTATTTGAAAAGACAAGAATACAAGAAGTGTTTTGTTCAATGCAATTTAGCTATAAATATAAATGAAATTAATGCATTTGATTCGGAAGTGATACATAAATCATTTAAGAGATTGCAAGACGCTTAGAAGCGTTTAATGGACAGAACGAGGAGGTGGAAACGAGCCAAATGAATGTTCAGGAGTTACATACTTCCGTCAAAAATAAATACTTTACAGAGTGTGATTAAGGTTGTAACATATAATAGAGGTCAATTTCAAATATGAGCTTCAAGGAAATAGTACCGAATATGAACTTCCAAATCAACGAAAAGGTTATGAAGGTTACACGAATTTACGGATAAAGAGGATAGCTAAAACGAAAGTTGGATGATATCCGAAGAAACAATGAATGAAAAGGTAGAACAGAAGAAAGAAATGAACAAGTCATCGGTAATTGAGGAATCTAGAGAGGTGGGGATTTGTACAAAAAAAAAAAAAAAAATGCTGTAGGCTAGGAAGCTCAGGGCATTCATATAATTAAGAAAATGGGATATGGACACGTGTTAAACAATCTTTACATTGACACCATAAAACCAGTAGGCCTAGTGCTGGATTTATTAAAAAGTGGAAGATTTAGCAGTTAGCTATTTGGACGAATATAGAGAACGGTACCATACTCTATTTAACACTATTGACTGATAAATACTTAGTATTCATTAAGTAATAATCCGTCGGTCCGGAACCGAAGTGATGGAAGTGCGTTGTGCTAATTCATTAATGTCACTGCAATTATGGTAATGAATGAATGGTGGATTCTAAGTCTACCTAGATTTACAAAGAACTAGAGGAGAGGAGAATGCACTGTACAGGGCACTTAATCACTGTCAAGGAGAATCATCACGCTACTGTTAGAACCTTGCTAGGCAAATATTAAGCTTATGTGAAATTTCATATTGACTTAGAATATAGAGGACGATACAACTAGTGAAGATAGTGCTAGTGTTCTCACTTTTATCTCCTAGTGTGTGTGAACGAATTTAATATGGAGATGCCACATAAGAACAAGTCACCTGGTCGGATGTCCCACTCGGCCAACAAGAGAATTATTTGTAAGGAAATTCAGTTTTGTGACGAGGAAAAAGGAAAGGGTCTAGTGATACAACTTCAAAGTGCAAAACCAGAAGTAGCGAAAGCGGTTGGTAAAAGTTAATGTACCATAAAAAATAATCGACGCAATTTCAAAAATGCCAATAAAACTGGAGCTAAAGTAACAACCCCAAGAAAACGAATCTCTCTTGATGAGTTTGACAAGTGTGCTGTGCGCAGAAAGTTCTTAAGAGTTAAACAAACAAAAGAAGGAAATTTCCACTTTACTGAACTATTCACGTCCATGAACCACATTCCCAGGGTGAAAGAGAAACATTTCGAAAAACTGTAAAGCACTGGGTTTCCGATTAAGAAATTCAAAGACAAGAGGCGTATTTTAATCGAACGTTAAGATATAGTCGCTCGTTGCGATTAGTGTTTACGAATCTTAAGAGCTAATCATGAGTAAGAACCCCGTAGTTTACACCCATGAGACGTGGATTTATACCCTATATACTATGAGAAAATGTTGGCAACACGATAGTTTTCCTGGAGTCATGGTGAATACAAACGCAGAACAGAGCTATAGATCTTCATGTAGAGTGTGACATGGGATTTGTAGAAGGAGCTGATCTAATATAGGACTCCAGATCAAAATTCCAAGACTTCCACAGCCAACCGGATTATACAGGAAAAAGGTTAACAAGTGTTACATTTTCCTCCGTACAGCTGCGACTTTTCTTCAACCCCATCGCACTTATCCGGGTTTTATTAAAGCAAAAAAATGCCGCTCATAATTTATCTTCTATATCGTTGTCATCATTAAAAGACATACCCAGGCGCAGAGGTGTACTTATGGAAGAAATAATCAACAATTTAATTATAAATGTTGGGCTCGACAGTAGTGACGATGGAACACTGGAGGCCGATGATAATCTACACAACGAACAAGAACGAGATAGCAGTTCTACATTATACACCTGATGAAGAACTCGAAGAACTAAATAACAATTCTAATAAAAGTATTTGAATGGTCGGGATAGGGGAGGATAAAGGATTCGGAAAGAAAGGTGTCGGCCAAGCCCTACTTTTAACGTGCCATCACAGCATTTGCCTGGTGTGGCTGAAGAAATACCTGTTAAGAATCGCACCCGCCTGGACCATGAGGACTGGGTAAAAAGTTTTGGTTGCGTAGATCAAGGTAACTGTTTAAAGAGATGTAAAATGTAGGGAGTGGGAGCGGCAAATGTGTCAATTTCTTTATTAACTTTTTTTTTTTTTTTTTTTTTTTTTTTTTTACTTCTTGATCCAGTCACCTGCCCTCTTCTTTCCGTATGTGGTTTGCAACCAGAATAAATATAACTTTCTTAATAATCAACATACAGCAATTGTACTGTCATTTTTTAAAAAAATATCTAAGGGCTGGATTTCATGAAGCTTGCGATTTGGGTGAACAGTCAATTGAAATACGTGTAACACGTAGAACACGTAATATCGGGTCTTCCAACACGTGTTTCAATTGGCTACTTACCTTAATCGCAAGCAAAGCGAGCAACGCAAGCATTCACGAAAATCGGCCTTACTGTTAAAATTAATGCAAAACAAATCGCAACAGTTTTTGGATGACAACACTTCAGGCGAGAATTTAAGGGTAGCAACTGTTCCGGCATAGCTCATGTGCTGTTCCAAAACTTTCAGCATCTATTCATATCTTGGTCGGGTAATAGATCTGACCGCCACCTACAGATAAAGGCCAATTAAATAACGTACAAGTGTATTTTACATATTGTAAACAGCCCTCTCGCTGCCTATACGTTCCTGCGGTCAAATACGTACTACCAATTGTAGTAACACAACCTAATATGGCCTTCTCTATAATATTGACGGGGGTACAGCAGACTACACCCTTAACCTGTCGAGCGCTAATGAACTCAAAAAATACGAGAAAGGGCATCGACCTGAAGTATCATATCAAAATGCTACTATCCAACAGTGAAAACAACATCCTAAATCATACACATTTCGAGATTTGAGTGCAATGATTCCTAATATAAAAACTTATTTAATTACATCATCATATGTCCTTCTGTGAAAATCATCACAATTTAGATGATGGTAGAGGTGATTTGTATTTGTTTACCGGTATCAAATATTACTTGTTTCGAGTCAAATACATCTTATGAAATTTGTAGAATATGGCGCGCAATAATTTACTTTTATATTTTTTACCGGTGAACTCATACGGGGATAGTTTAAGAAAACCTACGCATATCACGCAACATAACCTACCACACACCCGCACATTCAATACCACCACACGCATCGAACTAAAGTCCTCATTCATAACTTACATGAATGAAGGCGTAAATGCGATCGTTGTTAGTTAACATTTTATACACAATTAATATTATGTTAGTAAGTGTAGCGAGCTTTGTATATTTAGTAAAATGTGTATTTTGAGTAATATTTTGGGGAAGGTAAATTCTGATGTACGAATTTGACTTCCAATTGGTCTCACGGCTAAGTCGGAGAAATAACACTAATATTATATGTCGGAAACAGTAAACATTTATGTTCATTTAATGGTTCATAAAGTTCTTTATGGCTCAATTAAGCTATATTTGTCTGCAATCAACGATTGAAAAATTCAAATCTATATTTACCTGCTATTTGCTGGAGTCCTTGACTTCCAGTATTATTTTCCGCCATGTTAACCAACACTATTCACCACAATGCATTGCGTTGAAAACAGCTGCATAACTAGTAGCATGGCAGACAGCGGCAGCACGGGAAAGTATCAGCCCCAACAAGTTCACATAGTTTCTGCTGTTAGAACTCCAATTGGTAAAGTATTTCATGGATATAATTTTCCTAGAATATAAACACAATTTTTAGTGATTATTACAATATTTTACTTGTGAACATTTATTTATGTTAACATAATTCATAAGAATTAAACGCAACGTCAGCATGTTTAGTGACTACATACGCGAGTAGAATATTTATTTTTGAAATTTCCGCTAGTTTTTGCTCGTATTTGGTAAGGCAAATTGGAGAACGACAATCAGGTTCAATGAATTTCGTTCTTGTATTGATGTATGTGAATACGTGTCTGTGCAGACGGTTTGTGGTTCATAGGTCAAAGTGTGTTATTTTTAAATCTAGAAATGTGCCTACTCATTGCGATATTCTATATATGTTTTGCAAGATGCTATTATGTTTAGTCAATTCGCAATCAGCATAGTTACGTATAAAATTGCTTTCTTAACCTAATTTTATCAATCTGCTTCCCCCTCTGTAAAGAAATCAGATATTGGAAGCTACACCGGTTGCAGTTCCGTAGTCATCATCTCGTTTTAGTTATTGCAGTTATGCCGAGTTAGTGAAGGTTAGGTTCGTCGTCTTTTATGGTTTTCGTTATGCAAGTAGGGTGACCGTACGAGCGGTTGACCAAATAAGAGAAGTGACAAGTTTGATCAAAAGCAGACGTTTGTATAATGATATAAATATAGTTGCTTTTCTATGAAACAAAGCCTGAGACAGCTCAGAATTAGTCAAATAAAAAGCAACCTACATCTGTTTCATTTAAGTAGATCATAAGTGAAGGTGTAGTTGCACTAGTACCGTAGTCAATTGTGGACCATGATTGATCCAGTGGTTGACCACTGAAACTGTACGGTATTTGAAACGAGGCAAAATGTATTTAAGACTGAAAGGTCACACAGCTTTTCATCCATTTCTTAGTTACTATATCTCGTCTTGCATTGGTTGCTTCTTAACGCTGTTAATTTGAATGGCCATTATTTTTAATGACTACTTCAAAACAGGTTTACCAATAGTAAAAAGAGTTCTTCCATCTGCTTGTACAGTGGTTTCTTGGAGCACTCTTCGATTGAGTGGAAGACCTTTCGCAATGATTCAGCTCGACAAAAATCATCATCTGCTTATTAAAATAGAACTGTAGGGCCCATTTTTCTTTCTTCAGGTACATAACACTTTACTCTGTTAAGTGTTTAATGAGGTACACCACATTATCTTGCTGCTTCTCTGATTTTGGCACAACTTTATAACGCCTGCATCATGTTTTCTTGTAGTGATGGAATCATCTCTTACCATTTCCGACATCCGTTTTGCAGAAAAAAAAGAAACAATTAGGCCTACATTTTGTGTAAAAACTTTTTTTTTTTGTTAGTTAATTATAGTAGTGACGGACCAATTTTTAGAAATTTACAGGATGAATTGAGATAATTGTGTGATGTTTGTGAGTAATTGGGAGCAAAATAGAAATGTGCGTAACATTATAAGTGAATAATAATATTTTTGTAGTGTGTTTTTAAGATGTTTTAGGACGCACTGCATGTTGTGGCGGAAGGAACTATTTTGCGTAGAGTTACAGTTGTTGCCATGTGGAAGGCGGTAAGGTAGTGTTGAAATGGCGCGTATTTGTGATGGTTATGACATTTCTTGCATTAGTTTATTGAATCGTATAGAAATGGCGAGGGAAAGTGCATTTTGAAGGTTATTTAGCAGAGTATTTATGTTAGGAAAGGAAAAGGCCGCGAAACATGTGTACACGACTTTCTAATGGAAATTTGGAGCCTGTGTGCTTGAAGGTAAGTGAATATGTATCAAAATATATTTTGTATAGATACATTACCGTACCTAACCTCCACGTTCGTATGGTCACTAATTTAAGATAATCTACGAAAAGTGCAAGAAAACAATTGCGTAAACTGCTCGCCTCCCATGAACACGTAATGTGTGTATTTTAAGTGGTTTTGGTTTGGTATTAGTGATTTTAAAATTGGTCCGTCACTACTATAGTAATGCCTTTATTTTTAGCCTAACAGCAATTAGCGGCATATGTCGGCTTTTGGGGGCCAGCATTTTTTTTTTTATTATTATTATTTTTTTATTGAATATTCGCTTATTTTAGTTAGCTTAGGTTAATTTAGTTTACGTTAGTTTCAGTTACGTACATTTTGCCCCACAAAAGCCGACATAACCCCAATTAGCATACTGGTCTTCCACTAGATCTTCCTTTGCTCCATTAGTGGACCACCGTGGTAAATTATTGGTACAGTAGGGAAAATTATGTCCTAATAATTGACCGCGCATTTAATTCTAGTATCATTCGATTTAGTGTACACTGTTCCTTGAACAGTGGGGGCAATAAAATAAATATATTATTCCACTGCACCTTCTGGTAGATATGTACGGATATATCGTATTAGTTGCAGTGTTCAGTTTGAAGCTGGGAATGGTTGGGGTTTTCCCTTCTCTGCAAAAATCTTTCCTGGCTCTGCTTTGCGATATATCCCTGAAGCCTGGGATATGAAATTCAGTTTTCTACGTTCTGAGAAAAAGTTCCCTCTCTCTAGAAATTGTACAAATTGGACACTGATTAGTTGTAACTCAGTCTTCTTATTGTGCGCTCTGCTGTCTTCAGATCGACTTAGTTTGCATGAGTTTGTGGGGACAATGCATTTCCTTATTGCATAGCGTTTGGGAACTTGCGGTATGAAACGTATTTAGTTTACTACTGTATCAAATATAACGATACGTAGATATACCACAAGATATACGCCTATATTTGTTGCTTTGTGTGTCGAGTAGAAAACGTTTATAACCTAGGATAAATCTGTATTATTAATTTACATACTACTACTACTCCATAATCTGTGAAATTCTCTGTAATTGCGTATTTCATACTATGATCTTATTAAAAGCATCTGGAATGTGTGATCAGAATGTAACCCATTTTATGAACCTTTATTGTTCATTTGATGTACTTCTATCTGTTTGAAGGGGAAACCTTAGTTCCTGTGCCTTTGCTAATAATATGGGATGTTCTCTGGTGTTCGTTTCCCTTTGTTTTCAGGAGAAAAACGGGTCTCCTGGGGAAAGAAAGTGAAAATATGGCATCGGACTTTATTTCACTAAGATATTAGGAAGTTCAGTTTTTTCATGCTTTGAATTGAATTTTTATTTATGCCCTATTTCATGCTTTGAGGTAAAGATGCAACGTATCCTTAATTATGTCTTGTGTGTAATGATTTGTTTTCTTTTTAAAAAATACCGTCGATTCTATTCACAATTGCACCACTAAGTGTTAGAAGGTTTTGTGAAAGATTTGGGACGAGATGAGCGGAGAATGGTGGAGACTGCATAATGAACAACTCCATAGGCTGTATGAGTTACCCGGTGTTGTAAGAATAATGAAATCATTACGGCTAAGATGGGCAGGACGTGTATCTCGAATGGGGGTAAAACAAAGATCATATTCCATTATTTTTTTTGTTCATTGTTGTAAGTTTTAATATTCACAACAATCAAAAGTGATTCAACAATGAAGAAAAACGAAAATAAAAATCGGCATTGATTAAACTCTTGAATTGGTTATGAACTTTCTTCCCTGAAAGTTAGAACTCTCTAGGCTTGAATTTGGAGGAGAAACATTGAAATTTCGTGCGACAATAAAAACACACAGACATATACGGAGGTAGTGCTGCCATCTTTTGTTGGAGATCGTTGCTTTAACCTTAACGTGCTATATTCGTATTGACACCCTAAACGCTTGCTTAGTATCTACCATTTACGGTGACACCAGCGATAGCTGATCGCTGATAAATTCATCTCCAACAAAGGCAGAAGGACAGCAGGTAGAAACTTGTAAAGAGTAAACTTAAAACTAGACAGTGATGTTGACTTCCTAATAGAAACTGACACTTGCGAAACAGAGACCGAAGACGTAGAATAGAAGGAAGAGTTATGGTGGAGAATAGGAAGTAAAGGGTTCATACGTGATCAGTATAGTATTTAGTGAGGTTTGTAGTATCTAAGCATGTTGTGCAAGATTCAAATTATGTACTTACGTAAACACTATC
This sequence comes from Lepisma saccharinum, assembly GCA_022664845.1. NCBI lineage: Eukaryota > Metazoa > Arthropoda > Insecta > Zygentoma > Lepismatidae > Lepisma > Lepisma saccharinum. The sequence continues at coordinate 85,105 of JAGDQP010001329.1, read as the reverse complement.
TCCAGCTTTATTGAATTGACTAGAACAGGAGTCTTCAAACAGTGGACTCCGGTCCGGATCTGGACCCCGTAGTCCTTTTTTTTTTTTTCTGACCTCCACGGTTTAACACAAATTTCAATTTGTTTATGGCACCTTTGGCTAACGCTGAGTTTGCTACGATGTCAAGAGTAGTGCGTGAATGTATTATATGTACACTTTTTCACTAGCTGAAATGCACAGAAAGCATATAAGTGTAATGAGAATTCATGTTCTCGTGTTTACTTTTTAATTTTCTTGTAATTATCCCACAAAATTATAGGGAGTAACGAATTACCGAAGTGCTTTATTGTCCTGTTTCAATTTATTTGTGACCTTTAGGCATCTATGACTCAAACCGGGATAGGGTAAGGGAAGGGGTCGGGCGGGACCTAAGTTGAAGGTAAGATTCCGGCATTTGCAAGTGTGTGACTGTGAGAAAACCATCTATCTACGAATTCTGAGGACTGTTCTAGAAATTATACCACTTTTACTCATTCATTGTGTGCGTTTGGTGGTATTCGCGGTGAAAGGGCTTGTGAAAACAAGTAGAACACGAGGGATGTACCATGCCACCGAAAATTTTGCTATCGGAAAGAAGGCAAAGTTTCAAATGCAGACTGTGATACTTTTTTTCTTCTGTGAGCTTACTAACAATCGAACAAATCTGACCATGACAATTTTGGAGCTGTTTTCTTAATTTGCTTAGGAAAATTGAGCCGAATGATTCAGAAATAAATTCCCTTGTAGTTGTAGATGTGTTTTTTATTGATAATATTGATAAGTGTTTTTTGCAAATATGGAAGAAGTACGTGAAAAACTTGAGTAAATAAATATATAATTAACAGTATTAGCAGATGGTTATTATTTCGAAAGAAATAACACTTTCTAGGTTTTTAACAGCATGTATTAGTGCAAGGTTCTCGTCTGAAGTTTTAAAATGTCATTCGAAACGATTATTTATTTTTAAGTACTCAAGAAATATACCCTTCTACTCACGAAATTTTACCTTCTGCTCACGATTTTTTTTTAACATTTTCACTCACGAAATTTAAACATCTTTATTCACGAAATTGTAGTGTCCCTTAATTACTTGTTAGATCTAAGATTTAAGTACACTTAATCGTTAACAGTCACATTCCAAGTTTCATATACTGCCTGCGAGAATCGGTAAAGTGAACGATAGGCTTATTATTTTTAAGATTTAAATTTAGAAATGCGAAAGTATATTAGCTTAATTTTCATAGATTTACTTTTAAAATAAATCTACATGATTTGAAAGAGACTGTGACACAAACTTGCGGTGCGACATACTGTCAGACTATCGAACAGATTGATATTTTATGAATTTTGTCACGATTTAGTTAGATGGATCCCGAGGCTATAGGATTCATGTATTATTAAAATAAACTGCTTCACAGTTCGTAATTTATTTGTATCAGAGTACACTATAAGTACAATACTAACTATAGTACTCATGGTATCTACCACCATGGAAAACCTGGAATACTCGGAATTTTATAAATTGGAAAACTCAGGAAAATCTATAATTTATGAGGGAAACTCAGGGAAATTAATGAGGCGGACCTGTCCACAGTTGATAATAATGTGCAAGATGCTTGGGCTGATGGTGCGGTAGAAAATGTCATTGCGTATTATTTACATGCTCCAATATACGAACAACTCAGGAAATTTAAAAAGAATTGTCATGCAAAACTTAGGGAATTTCAAATTTTCAAGTCATAAAATCAGTAGACACGATGACTACTGCTTTCACTAAATCGTGCTGAGTAATTGACATCACATATGTTTTCGGACGATGCATATGAAATACAAATTTGGCTCTTCCAGCAATACCGCTTGTAGTGAAAGCCGATCTTTGACATACAATATGTATGTCATTATGTCAAGTGTTTTCGTTAATTCTGAAATAAAATTCTATTCTATTTTCTATAAGAATAAACATTGGCCTCTAATACTGTATTTGTACCGTTCTAATCGCAGACAGAATGCAAGAACAATATTGGATTACAGAAATTCAAACTCTTGAAAGATAAAACTGCCGGACCTGAACATTACTTAGGACTATCAAACTTAAATTAATATTTAGCTTATTGTCATTATGTAATTAGGAGTATCATTACCTAACAAATTCACAGCCACGTAAAGTACTTCATAACAGGAAAATTTTATCCACGAAAATTCTTAGAATCGCTTCTAAGCAACGTAAATTCCAATGTAAAATTGTAGATAACATTGTTGTAGTTTTGAATTTTTTTAAAATCTGAAATCTATATTTCAACATTGGTAACTTTCGGTCGAAATAAATCCTTAACTATATAAAGTTACGATACTTTAACTAGTATATAATAACACCGTTATTATATAAAGTAAGAACTAATGGGTCAGTTTGACTGGTATGTGACCGGCTTCTAAATCACAAGTCGCTTGGCCGTTGTTTCGAATTCTAGGTGTGTCCTGAGTGGTCGTGTTCAATATCGTAATGATCTTTGTATTGTTGTAGGCTATAAAATAGATCTTAGGTAGAGCCTTTCGACCATTGGGATCGATATCGTCGTGGTTAATAAATAAGTACAAGGAGACGATTGACATTTGCGGACACCTTTTATTATAAATTCCACTATATACGATTAAATACAAGTATAATACAGTTGATTAGCAGAGCGCCCGTAACACAGGTTACTAGTGGTTCACCTCTTTACGTGTAACGATTATTATTCTGATCTAGGTCAGTTTGGTTAGGAGTTTAGCGATAGATAGGATCTGATTCCAGACCAAGTCAGAGGGGATAGGAAGAGGTGACCACTTTTTCGGATTGAAATTAAGTGATCATCTTTAGGTGTCTGGTGGACCTTTTATAGGTCTCTCCAGCTCTTGTAGACGGGACTTCAGTAATTTCAAGTTTCCTCACTTGGAATCGGCGTCTTCTGCTACACTGTATTGTTTACGTAAACACTATTTGTCTGTGTTTACGTTTTATTGTGTGTGTTCTATTGACACACATCCTATTACAATATTTTATTCATTTATTTAATGCACATATTTCATCTTTCTGGGATCAATGCCCTCAGTCTATCTCGATATTCGCTTGATGGAATACCCTTAGAAAGCGTGCCAGTGTAGTGGGGGTAAACATAATTCGAACCTTCGCCATCTCCGCTGTGCTGACCTCCGTAGACAATGATCTTCGCTGCTAGACTAGGCAACCGAATTTTCATGTTCATTGTTTAGTCGTATTATTGCAGTATCAGGATCCCCAATGAGAACTTAGATAATACGTGAACTACTGTTGGTATATATAATCTAGAAAATACTGCAGAAAAAACCTTTATTTATGAAAACTGGATACGTAAACCTCTGTGGTAGGTTGTCTCCCAGCAACTGCCGTTTGATACTGTTTTCATTATGATGAGTTTTAAGACCTGAAATGCTATTGACTATACCTGGAAATAATGAATGTAAGGCTGAATTTCACCTACTTAGTCATAAAACTACGTAAAGATAAAAAAAACAGCCTGTTATGTATAGAACAGCAACAGATACTTCAAGCTGGGCATTTCTTCCCTTTGGGCCCAGTCAGCGTTGTTTCCGCGCGGGCAGAGTTGTTGACTGCCAGGGTCGTTTGTAAGTGTTGCGTGTTGATGTCGAAGTCGCCGCTGAGTTAGTAGTGTGTTTGCTTCGGATTCGGAAGGTCATCGATCGCAGTTGTCTGCAATTATGATCGAGAAGTTTTCCCTCAGTTACACCATGCTGATGTCGGGATGGTACCTTCAGACCACCCCCAATCCTATGTCCGCTGAACCAAAGTGCCTAAAGACCGTAAGTAAAATCCATAAATTCACAATTATTGTATTTTGTTCACTTCTTTTATCTTCTTGCCTCCTTGTGATGGACATGGCCGAAACTAGGCCCAATTGTAAGCCTTTGGTTTAGAGGATTTTTTTAAGGGTGTGGGGTAACCCAGATCTCTGGCCCGCCAGTCCGAAATTCCAATAAGTCATTAAAAAATTTAAAACTATAGTTAAAAGTCGTATGCAAGTCTTGTTAAACGTACGGCCTACGACTTCCAAAACCTTGGAGCAGCCCCCTGAGGAGAACCGTGCCTATGAAGTAACCATATGAGGAGCAGCCAGTAATGGGCACTTTTTCATGTTGCAAAAGTTAAAATGTGTGTTATTTGTATACATTATCGAAATTTCAATTGAACGTATCTTGGAAGTTGTACTTTCATTGAAACCTGAAGCAAGGTAGAACAGAGGCATCTGAAATAGTTAATTTCATGTCAGAATGCAGTTGGGCGCTTGAGGCCATAATGGGTATGAATAATGTCAATAACTGGAACTCTACATGTTTGTAGTGGGCACTTCAGTTATGTTAGCTACTGCAGGATAACTCAATTATTATGACTCAACTCAATTGGAAGTATTTTTATTCCTTAGATAAGGTTAGATCCTTAGATCCGTGAATTTCCAGCCATGAAATCAATAAGTCAGACAGAAAGCAAAACATGTGTTCATATTAACGTAATAAGTCTAATACCAAACATAATAAGAAAGTTTGACCTCAGCCAAGATGCCTTTTAAAGGCCATACACAAATTAAACTCAATTCAGTTTAATCCAAAATTAACAGAAATTTGTAATTTTGGAAAGTTCCTTATTGTACATAGTGTTGCAGTGCATATAAACCAGCACAAGATATCGTTTTGCTGTTAGTGTAAAATAAAATACTAGTGTATCCATTAAAAGCACCTATGACCTAGGAAGTAAGCCTACATTGTTTACAGTTTTAAGTGACGTGACCATCTTTCACTCGAGGCAATGTAGGCTTACATTGCCTACTATATTATAAATAAATTGATGGTTAATATCCGTAATAGGCTTTGATAAATTCTACCTGAGGTTAGGAAAACTATCAAAACTCAGTTGAAAGACACATCTTTCTCTTCTGTCAATGTGTGGCTGGCTTAGCACTCTTTGAATTTCATTATCGTTGACACTAGGTTAGCTGTTTTACTGATCCAATAGTGAGCACCCACCCAAGAAAATGCTTTTAGAATTCAAATTAAATATTGTTCAAGGAGAGTATATTTAATGTTTATGTGACAGGGTAAATAGAAAATAAATTATTTACTATCTTGGACAGGACTCTTGAAATATGGAGAGATTCAAAATAAGACTTCACAACTCAAAAAATTCTTCCAGTACTCAGCTATTTGCTGATGCACATCGTCATTCACCTGGTTGTAACTTTTGACGAAGCCATTTCTCTTTCACATGACCTGTGGTACCAACAGAAGCAATCCGTTACGGACCAATCACAAGCACTCTTACATGCTTACTAGATCACGAGAATATTGTAATAAAGAAAAATTAATGGGTAAAAGTCGCAGTCGTGCCCATTACTGGTAGGGTGTTCCTTATTGGTTCGTTTACCCTATATCAAACAGAAATGAGAAAAATAGTAAAACTTCGTGTTGTAAAAATATGGTATACTGTATGCCAAGTATCAATTTTGAGAGCTCTTGTGCAACTCTTTAAAGACAAATCGGGTGATTTAATGGAACGGGCCATCAAAACAGGGGAAGGTTTCACTTCAATGGCTGTCGTAAAGGATTTTAGTTCTTTCCTGCTCAGTGAGCTTCAGTAAGACTACTTTTCGTCCTCTAATGTAATGTTCGTAAAATCATATGCAAGAAAAGATGTTTCCTTTCTGCACACAAACCATTTGGTATGTAGCCGACATCTTCTATCCTGATGCTGTAGTATTGATTTTATGATGTTAATGCGTGTGTTATAAATTTCAGGTTCTCTTAATGGATCTCTATCGTCTTTAAAAGCCCATGACTTGGGAAGCATTGCAATTAAGGAAGCTCTGCAGAGAGCTAACATTCGACCCGAAGATGTGTCAGAGGTGATTATGGGCCAGGTGAGTTAGTACTTAGTACTGTAAGTAATTTAGAGTTATAATAAAATTACACCTTGTATTAGAAAATATCAAATGGCCTCTGGGTCAGATCTTGAAAACCTTTGACTGGGATCTCGCACTATTGTTATTAAGGCATGAGAACAGAACTACATTAATATTCTCTTCTTGAAATATGAACCAGATCTAAATTTTCGTTTCTTCCCTTAATATATTATTTTGCCTTACCCAGAAGTGGTCTTTTAACTGCTTCCTTAACGCATCCAATTGAATACGGTGCTGGTTCTGTACTTTCCACCTCATCTTTTTTTCGTAATTTCGTAAAAGGATTACCTTCCAGCAACTTATCCCAACTTTTTTAAAAATAAATTACTGTTCTGCGTTTTCTTATTTACTTTCCCGCTTATGTGTCCTCCTATACACTTTACTTGTCTTCAACTGTTAATCATAAAGGTTTGAGCCAGGTGGCGTCCGTTACATATAAAGTACATATAGATGTGGACGTCCGCCATTTTCTTTTCTCTTTCTTGAAATTGTGCACGTGTGTTCAGTGAACTTGTTTCTTGTCTACAACTTAAGACGACAGAAGCCGAAAATTTTAAGTGACTTTATAGTGTTATGTGTGTAATTGTGTACGTGATCTTCGTCAAGATACTACGTAAGTACAGTTCCTTTTCTTTGTATTCAAAGTTCACCTATATACAGGGTGTTTCAGGATTAAAGGTAAATAATTGAGGAGGTGATTGTACATGACCAGTACACAAACAAAGTTCATCTCCAACAGTTTCCCAGGTTCTCTCTTCATTTAGCAGATATTTTTAACCCCTCTGGGGAGGTAGTTACGTCTAGTCTGACTAGTAGTTTTAAGAAGCGCAAGCATTCTATTGAACAACCCGTTTCGCGCACTCTTTTTATAATGCGATATTCGCGTGACGGGATTCCCTCAGTTTGTCAGTTTTTATCCATAGTTTTCTCGTTATAAGAGATACATAAAGCATTATTCTTCAGTAATTTTTTTTTCAGTAATGTCGTGTTAGTATAATTATATCTTGTTCCTGATACGAAATAGTATTCTTGCGGGTAAAGGATCTACGTTACACACATGACGGGGGTTATCCGCTTGATAAGCTTTTCCATCTTTGTAACTTTATTTGCTGTGTACCGAAAAAGCAATATTATGGACAAATTCTTCTTCAAAGTCATTATTGTCATCAAGGACATGTATAGAACGAAAAGCTTGATTTATTCAGAGTACTCAAAACCATAATTTTCTAGGTTTATAGAAACAAATCTCAAAATTTGTAATCTTTTGTTATCATTTTAACATTAAGGCTTAAAATGAATGTAGATGTGTAGGAATTTAATGTAGAATTCACGTAAAACCAATTTTGTAAATCAAGTACACACACACATGGTAGCGGAATCTCCACTCAGGCTGAAATACTCCCCATTTGCTTCGTTCAAGAAACTAGCACAGTAAATTCCCAAAGCGAGCGTAACGTAGCTAAAGTTATTTCAAATTAACAAGGATTCTCTTGTTAAAAGGAGAATCCACGCCCATGCGTGTAAAGGAAGTGCTAAAAGTAAATGAATGAGGTGGGGTGGTAGACCTTTATATTGATTAAAGAGTTATATATTGAAGCAAGTGTTGGCTTAAAATGTTTCACGATGTACGTTACCTGGTAACTCGTAATCTCGGAAGCACTCTTGTGATTCAATATATTAAATGTCAATTTTCTCTGCAGAAGTTCCCTGAGCAGGAACCAAGGAAGGTATAAGATGATGTCTGTTAAAATTAAGTATCTTGTTTAAGGTTAATGTAAATCAACGATCTCCAACAAAGGATGGCAGCACTATCTCCGTATATGTCTAATGTATTCTTATTTTTGCACGAAATTTCAGTGCTTCTACAAATTCAAGCCTAGATGGTTCTATCTTTCAGGGAAGAAAGTTCATAACCAGTTCAAGAGTTCGATTAATGCTGATTTTTTATTTTCGTTTTACTTCATTGTTGAAATCGCTTGATTGTTACTGGTTTCGATATTCACAACAACCAAGCGATTTCAACAATGAATGAAGAAAAACGAAAATAAAAAGTCGACGTTAATTGAACTCTTGAATTGGTTATGAACATTCTTCCCTGAACGTTTGAACTCTCTACGCGTGAGTTTGTAGCAGCAGCATTGAAATTTCGTGCAACGATAAAAATACATTAGACATATACGGAGATAGTGCTGCCATCTTTTGTTGGAAATCTTTGCTTTATATTAACCTAGGCACGTGGGTTCGAACCCCACGGCCGACCATTGTGACTGAGGTTTTCCAGGGTTCCTTCACTTTCACTAGACGAATGCTGAGATCGCACCTTCACTAAGCCCTTGGCCTCATCCTCTCCCCTACCTCATCCCGACCTGAGCCAAAGGTGCCTAATGGTCATAAATAAAATACAAAATTCAACAAAATATGGTGACAGAGCACCCACAAGGTGAATGTGCAGTCTAATGAAATAAAAAGAATCAAAGTTCAGTGCACGTGGAGAAGGACGTATTTACCTATGTGGTATCAGTCCTCAATATATGATTTAGATTTATGTAGTATGGAGGTATCTTTTATGTTGTGATGTGTGTTTTTTAGGTGCTGGGACAGTGGGTTTACGTATCTACCCATAACTAACCCATTCTTTATTTTTCGTTTTGTAAACAATTAAATAAATATATTTACTAAAGAATGGAATAGGTATGGGTAACCCACTGTCCCCGATACTATCAGACATATTAATAAACCATTTTGAAGCATCCTACATTAGAATATCTTAGATACTATAGATAGGTTGTTGATTCTTTAATGCAAGAGGAACAGTTCGAAAGTATTTTCAATCAATTAAATTCTATCCATCCAAAATTAAAATTTACCAAGGAAACTGAAACCAATGGGAAGATCCATTTCCTAGGTCTAACAACAATCTGCCGTAAATAGACCATAGTATATTCACCCAAAATCTTTCCATTCTAAACAGATTAAACACAATGTGTGGTTTAATTTCTTTTTGAGACCATACAATATGCATTAACCTTCATGATCTTGAACAAGAAATAAACCATATAGTTACTGCAGTCTAAAGCAGTAGGTACAATAAGGCCATCTTGTTTAAAAAAAAAAAAAAAAAAAAAAAACCGAGGACCGAAAATGGATCAATATCCAACCCATCCTTCCCCACCATTACTGATAGATTAAATAAAGTGTACAAAAACAATAATTTGTGTCCCGTTTCAGTTCCACCAAAACTATACGCCTACATTTTCCACGTCACATAAGTTATTATAGCGCACAAGATGAAGGTAGCCGGGTGTATTCAATAACTTACGAATGTGATAGTCAATACATAGGTCAAACCAAATGCAACCTCCGAATGAGGCTCAAGAAACATATTAGGAACGCACAACAGGAGAATTCAGTATCAGGACTGGACCAGCACCTACAAAACACACATCATAACATAAAAGGTACCTCCATGCTACATAAATCCAAATCCCGGATTGAGAGAACAGTTTATGAAAGCACACATATTTATAAACATAAGTCAGAATTAAATCTCGATACAAGACAGGTAGATAAAATCTGGATCCCACTTATAAATAGAGGTTTTAATAAACAAACACATTTTTATTGTTATTATTTTATTGACGCACACAATAGCAGTTCACTGTTCATCCACCACACACATTGGTACATGCTGTTTGTTCTCGGATGAACGTTTCTGCCGATTGACGTTCGCCATTCTTGGTTTTACATTTGTTCTTTTAGTGTGTGTGTGGGTTTTTTTTTCGTACTTACGATATTCTATCTCGTATATAAAATACTATCCAGATATTAAACGGCAATTAAGGAGGAAAAAACCTTATATGACTTGTCTCCGACCAAAGTAGTCTACATGATTAAATGGCTTGTTATCTAAATGTTTATTTTCGTTCTGATACAGAGATCAAGCGAACATTTGCTTAATACCAATAAACTAACTTGCTCCTAGGGCTGAAACAAAGACACATCAATCGATTATAACAAGCAATTCGCATTTCTCGTAATATAAAAAGAATTACACTGGATTAGGTTTCAACTCTTTCTTCGAAATAACGAAAACTGACTACAGCAGTTTAGATACATTGTATCTGAATCTTATCGCATCGGAGTAGCTATCAAATTTACAAAACTATTCTTTGCCACCGTCTGCCCTCAAAAAGGACTTCTTCCAGAAATAGACAATCAAGAAAACTCCCAAAAAGATATTCCTTCAGAACGGCAATACACCCTCAAAAAGGTGATTTACGAATCGATAAACAACAACCTCGTCGGCCTATATGGGGGGGAAGGGTCATCACTCAATATTAAATTATATAAGTCAGTCAGCTATGTACTTACGCAATTCATTTTCAAATAAAATCTTATTTCGCACAATCACAAGGAATTTTCAGGGCAAAGGCAAAGTAGCGATAGTGACCTAAACTCGTGGAACCGCCCGACATTCCTTGTTCAACATTCGTAAATGATATCGACGTGGTGCTTCTTCCGGTACATACAGTTCGCGTCGAGATAGAGCCCTCAAACAAGCTTATTTTGTACCATAGTCATTCCCAAAACCCCCAGTACGGTTTGCTCATTATTAAGATATATTTCGACATAACGCAGTGTCCTCAAACAGACCTTATAAATTATCCGGAGACGCAACTTAGAATACGGTATAAATATATTGTCCTCAATAAGATCGTACTTCTGTAGATTTTGTCCTCAAACAGGCCGCAATTATTCGTACAGTAGTCCTCAAACAGACTTGACTTATAACGGGAAGAAATTAATTATACATTCATGTCGATTTACTGCATTTACATATCGCAGGCCTTCATTCATATTTTAAGCCTTCACACAGGCATTTCAAGCGACCGTTTTACTTGGACATTTTTCTTCCGGGAGACCGAGATAAATAAGGTTCATACACTAATATTACAATTTAAGTCAGCCTCGTCGTTAACTAACCATTCTGACCGACTGAACTTTAAAGTGCCCGATTACGCTGACGGTTAACTAAAACGTTACTGGCCAGGAGAAGGGGAAGACGTGGAGCTTTTATATGTTTCACTGCCAGCCGGCCAGCAACCACCTTTTGAAATAGCGTCCCTTCATTCTTTTTTCGTTTTAAACTTGGAGAATCTTTCTAGAAGCGTAAAACAAATTATCAGCTCCATCTTCTAAATAGCACGTAACACGTTTATTTAAAAAGTGAAAGGTACTATTTTTTAAATTAGAGAGAATATTAATATCATTAGCATATGACAAACACAATTAGCAATTTATAAATATAATATTCGATACAATAAAAATTATATTTAATCAAACATTCTTAGCAAAGAATTTTTAACAAGTAGTCCACTGTAGACATCTGAATTTATATAATCTTGTGTCTGACCTTATAGCTCCCCAACAAACAAAACATTCCTTGTGATATCCGAATGCTACAATTTCTTCAACTTCATTAACTACTACACTACCCTCTGTCCTGCCTTCTATGTCAGAAAACCGAAACACTGCATCAACATCATTACATCAACGCTTAACATCCCAAACCACAACACATTTCACACCACCGCTGTTCCTTTACCAAAGCCTTTCGTGTCACGATCTCGAAAATCCTGTCTTAAAGCTTCCAGCACAGTTAAGAGATAGCAATAAACGCATATTTCTATCTTGTCTGCCAACCATGAATCAAACCAAAATTACATTTAATATTATCTGTGCGTGCCATTTGCTCGTTTTGTGGTAGTTTAATTTGCTGCTGTAAATTCAGCATTTTGTTACGTTTTGTCTTAGATATTTTTTTCCCTTCTTATTTGCACTTATTTTCATCACATTATTTTCCCTAGTTTCTAGACACAATATAGCACAATGTTTTTCTCAAGACAAACTATTCCGGAGGTAAACTATCCTGTAATTCGGATCTCGGGGAGGGGAATGTAGAGCGCACTCAAAGAAGCTAGAAAATCTTAAATATGAGATGAAATTAAACTGTATATATATGCAGTAGAACTACGTGAAGTGAGATGGGAAGGAACCGATGACCTTCAGGGGGAACGAGTGTAAGATGTTCTATTCGGGACAAAGAAAAAAAGAGAGAGGAAATATATTCCGTGGAAAGCACCTAAATGAGAGTGTTGAAAGTAGCATGATGATTGTATGGTTGAAAGAAAGAACGGATCTGGTTCTAATACAGATATGCATACCTCTAATGTAACAAGAGGTTGAATTAACTATAATTATCTGAAGGAGTTGATTTCAGAGAGAAAAGAGAGATGCAGTTATCGTAGTGAGGGCCGCTAATGGAAAATGCATTAAGAAAATATGGACTAAAAAAGAGAAAGCAAATACATCAGAGACTGGTTGACTTTTTTAATCAACACTTAATTGTTGACAAACGTGTGGTTGAAACATCATAAAGGGATAACTACCTGAACACTCAGAGATAAAAGAAAAGTTTCAGATTGATTACGTTCTAATCTAGAAAACATTTCGGAATTATTTGAAGAATGCAAAATCTCTTCTTAAAGTAGCGGAAGGAGTCGGGCAGGGCCGAACTTGAAGGTAATATCCCGGCGTTTTCAGGGATTGACAGGAAAAAGTCTGGAAAACCTCCGTAAGGATGGTCGGCGGTTAGCATCGAACCTAGGATCTCTTGAATGCCAAAGCTCTACCAACTGAGCTACAGAAGACAACACAATACCAATGCACCTTAGATAGAATATGAAATTAGCAAAGATGAAAATGAGGTTTAAAATACTCTTTCGAGAAAGCTCAAAAAGATATGAGATATGGTAAAGCAATAAGTGTGGGGTGCTATTCCGATCGAATTAATTGTAAAATATAGGAGAGAAAGGGGGAAAATAGAGTGCTAACTCTCAAACGAAATTTATAATTGAGGAGAATGACTAAGTGACTGCCTAGAAAGTTATCGTTCTATTGGAAATTAAGAAGAATGCAAGATGTGACAGTTATCGAACCGTCAGCCTGATGATACATTAACAAAGATCCTTCTATGCTATATGACAGATGTATGCATTGAAGTGGAAATGTTAAGATTTCGAAGAAGTAGAGATACGTGGGACGATATTGGTTTGTTAGGAAGATGTATAGAGAAAGGTAAGACAGTATACGTAGCATTTGTTGATTTGTAGAAGACATTCGATCGGGCAACTGGGGCCTAATGGAAGTATTGAAGGTAGGTAGGTGTGGAATGGAAAAATCGAAGACTTACAAGGAACCTGTGTTTAAGTTAGGGAATAAGATTAAAGTAGACGCTGACTTCTAGGATTGAGACGAAAGTTGTCTCTCAGCCACTTTATTTACTATATACCTAGAAGAGATTGTAAAAGGATGCTTCTTTAGCGGAGGAGGAATTGCAGCCGGGAAAAGAAACGCCTAAGCAGGTGACTTTATTCTTCTTGCAGACAATTATACTTCACTTGACAATGTGTTCAAACAGCTATTGCGAGGAACATGGAATGAGAAAACGAAAGTAATACTAAAGAAAGCAAATATAACCACAGCAAACATCAAAATTGGCTAAAATAAAGTAGAAAAGTTATGTGGAAACCATGTAAAGCGTGAGAAAGACTTCCAAATGTGGATATGGAAAGATTGGAAACCATCAGCTGCACACTGAAGATGTGTAGTGAGGAGTGCCGTGACGAACAATATTGAAGATAATAAATAAAAGAAAAAGAAATTGGTAAGGAGAAGTGTGCTAAAGTATGCACTTGAAGAAATGATTGAAGGCAAAAGAGGTCAAGAATGAAGGTTAATGCAACTTTTCGACAGTATCAAAGAGGTAGTCGTGCCGTCTGTGTTAGACCAGCATCTCCAAAGTCGCGAGTTCGAATCTTACCTGATGCATAAATGTTTGTGCATTTTAACAAGGATTGCACTCGTATAATCATGACGGGCCGAAGTCAACGGTTATTAAAATGACTGATACAAGATAGTTTTTTAACGTATTAAGGGAGATAAAGCATACGCTTAGATAAAAGGAAGGCGCAAGATCGGGGCCTTCGGCAGAACATCAATGATGATTTTCACATATTCAGAGTTTAACTTGCTCTTTTTTCTAAGTTAACATTTTAGCAAAAGTGCTGATAACGCTTTTGCCCTTTGCCTTGCACAAAGAATGAGATCTGTAGATTAATACATAAAACTTTTCAATCTCGCTTTAAATTTCATTTTTTTGAATTGCTGAAGAATTCTGAAATTTTGCTAAAAAAAATTTAATGTATTTTGATTTTAAATATAAAATTTGCCTCCGAATCAATTTTCGCAAAATTGAGGATTCCGAAGGTGCAGAGCAAATTCTGTCATTCTGTTTTCCTTTCTTCTTTTGACTAAATAAATACCCAGTGAGCTTGTCAAACCAGATATTGTGTTGAACTTAAAATTCAAGAATGATACAAACTTGTTGAAACAAAATAAGGGCTTTGTTGTTATAACTAACCTAATTCAAGCTTGTTGGAACAAGCAGTTATGCGAGGAAGCTTGTCAAACTTGAAATTTATTTGCATTTTACTTCGTTGCACTTCTGCTGTGGTCTCAGTGCGACGAAGTGCAATCAAGTGCAAGAGCTGTTTCGCCGTAAGTTAATCTTCGCCAGCTCCCTTTTATTGTAGGCGTTTCTTGCGATCTGATCAACTAAAAATAAACAGCGCTTGGAAAGGGAGCTAGGACGATACATTCCGTTGTCTGGCAACTACAGTATCGGATTGGTGTGCCTGTGCTCCTCGGATCGATTCCCGCCCAGCGGAACGTGTTTATCTTTTTAAGAAGTACATTATGTTTTTCTTTCTTGTCCTGATAAGGCTATTTCAACCTTCATTCTTGTAAACTAGACTTCTTGATTCAACCTTGTTTAAACCTTTTTGGCCTGATTTGCTAAACTTGTATCAAGTTGTGTCCCACTTGTCAAAGTAAGCTTGATTCACTTTTAAGTTGGGTCAAAATTTGCTATGTGGGTACTTAAGAGTGAACAGGATCGTCATGGAGACTCAAATCTTACAAAAATAGAAATGTAGGAAGTTTCTAGCGTTAAAGGCATGTTCACCAAGAAGGAGAGTAAAAGGTAATGAAGAAAAGATGACGGGAATCGGCTTGAGCAACAATATTGAACATCTCGTGAGGGAGAAAAATACGTTTACTATGTTTCTATGGAAGATATTTATCTTCAATAATAGTTAGTGACTTTAGCTTGTTTCATTTCCAACCTGCTATAAGAAATTTACGATGAATTACGTTTTGTCTTGTTTTTCTAGGCTTTGGCGGCGGGAGAAGGACAGAATCCTGCAAGGCAAGCGGCAATGAAAGCTGCTATACCATACACTGTTCCATCATTCGTTGTTAATATGCTTTGTGGATCTGGATTGAAGTAAGTTGCTTCTATTTGATAATGTTTTTAACGTGAGTTGACAAAAGTTTTGGTTGATTAGATATATAGGGTATCCCAAAAGTTTTTGTGTAGTTTTAAGCCAGTTAGCTCATTCTGGAATAACTTCTTTTAAAACTCTAGGCAAACTAGGCAAGGTAAACGCATATTACAAAGAACATACAAAGGGACAGGCGAGTTTTGAATTTGACCATGTGAGATATAAAGTTCCAGTGACTAAGGTGTGTGAAGATATAACTCAGATTACAATAGCAACATTACTTCATCGTTTTCCAGATTCATTGGTACGTGATCATATGGTACAGTATGGAGAAGTGATACAAATTGATCATAATAAGTATTCAGAACATCACATTTTTAAAAACTCATATACTGGGCGAAGGATAGTGTACATACGGAGAAATCAGGTGAATGTGCCTCTCTATGCTGCTTTAGGGCGGTACCGAGTGCAATTCTTTAGTTCAGAAACAGTACGATTTTGTCGACAGTGTGGAAAAACGTCACATCCTACAGCATCGTGCAGCAGTGGAACTGGTATGGAACAAGCAATAGGTGGTGGTAAACGACCGATTAATCTTCCAAAGGACGATGATTCTACCCCGTTATTTTCGCCATCAGTGAGGCCAAATTACGATTTCGATCGGCGTGGTTGAGCGGTCAGGAACAAGAGCAGGACCGTCAAACTAAACAGAATTAAGTTAGTGGTAAGAACGTTCTGGCATCAACTGATCAACAGGTAAATGACAATTCTGACACTGTTACAAAACCTGACGGACAAGGAGTACAGTTTGTCAAACAGGTGCCCTCTTTGGGAATTAGTACCGTATCTTGAGCGACAGTGGATGTGATTTGGAAGAGGTGAAGTGGGATAAGGCTACTTCTCTGGAGGGAGTTGGCAGTGGGAGTGATTTCGAAGTGGACATCAATTCTGGTGCTGTGTGTCAGGCCGGTGAATTGATTTCGGCAGGTATTTACGACCAATGTCGGTGAAGTGAACCAGTAGTGGAGATTGGCGCTCATATAGAAATGGAAGATGAAGTGTCGATTGAAGACCACAAGTACACTATATCCTCAGCTACTGACACGGGGTCGTCATTAGTGATCTCAGCAGATTCTTCTAGAGTTCTAGCTCTCGAGAGTATCTAAACGCAACTCCTCCCGTAAAAGTATAGTTAGCAAGCAAAAATAGTCTAAAAAAAATCGAAAGCTCGATCAAGATCTGAATCGAAATTACGTGCTTTTTGACTGGAGGCGTCATTTTGGAGGGGAATGTGGTAGTGAACTTTCTGAGGAACGATGGAGATATGTGGAGCAATGGGTTCCGGTTTTCGACCAGGGACATGGGTCGGTATATGGTTGGTGATCCTATGTGTGGAAACATATCAGTTAACAAGAGACTATGGTGTAATGGTTGGTGGTGGACCTATTAAGGTGATAAACAATCAGACTTATGGCATAGCCACTTACAATGTTGTATCAACATCTAATGATCGAAAAATTAGACAATCATTTTTTGTAAACAAAGGTTATGATATTGTTATTCTGACAGAAACTGTCAGTCAATCATTGGATTGGTCAGTTTATAATTACTAGAATAATTTTTCAAAGGGGGTTGGTATTTGGTGGAGAAAAGATGTACCACTTAGTAATATTCGATTGCACCCTAATGGTCGACTAATTGCAGCGACATTATATAATATATTGATTGTGGGTGTATATGGTCCTATTGGGACAGCTTTAAAAGCCAGTAGGGATAAATTATTTACACAAGAATTGCCGCTTTGGATAGTTGACTTAAGTCCAAAACAATATATTATTTTAGGGGATTTTAATGCAGTATCAAGGCAAGTGGACAGTTCCTCACCGTCGGCAATTAGTCCCTCTTACGAAACATTTATTGGTAATCAGGATTTAGTGGACTTGTGTCCCTATTTTTTTTCCGGGACTTATTTTTATTCAGACGGGACTAGTCGTTTAGACGCTATTCTAGTGTCGAAAAACTTAATGTCACAATTTCGGACAATTAAGTATGAACGACATGCAATGTTGGATCACACAATGGTATCAACTTCTGTACAGTTACCAGCCTCGAAATTTTATAAACCTTCATATCGTTGGCGCTTTCTTTCGCATTACGTCCAACGGGAGGATTATGTACAAGAGGTAGCGGTAGTTATTAAAATGTTCAAAAGTCTTATTCATTTTTACATGTCAATCCACAACAAAGATGGATGATGGTTAAGAACGCAGTGGTTTATCATGCTAGAGCATATGTTAAAAGACAGAATACTCGTTATCGTAATCGTGAACACTATTATTATAAATTATTAAATGAAGCAATAGTAGCTCATTGTAGTGGCGAGGATAGAATCGTGGAAATTCATAAATATCATGCTTTAATTAAGCATTGGATTAGTCGTCATCATCAGTCCGTTTCCTTTTTTCAACGCCTGGAAAGGATAGGAATATATGGAACTCCCACAGCACAATTACATGCGTTAGCTAGAGGAGAACGTAAACGTCATTTCTTTGATAAGTTTCAATCACCCATTGGCCAAGGCGCGGCGGTCCGCAAGCTATTTTTGAGGGCTATAAGCAAAATTTTGCTGGTCCTCAGGAGGTTTTCGAGTCCGGTGAGCTGGGGTGTTTATTAGATAACATCACAGAGGTATTAACAGAGGATGAAACAGAATTCTTGGTGCAACCCTTTTCAGTTGAGGAGGTTAATGATTCGCTTATGACGCTTAATTTACAAGCCGCCACTGGACCAGATGGGCTTCCGGTGAGGTGGTACGGTACATTAAAAGAACAGGTTGTCCCACTATTGGTAGCCGCTTTTAATGAGATATGGAATAGTAGTTTATTTACACAAGATATGTTAGCGGCGTACGGGGTTTTATTGAATAAACAGGTAGGTACAAACAGTAAGAAGCTGCTTCAACTGGGTGATTTACGTCTTATAACTTTATTTAATGCCGACCATAAGATATTAATGAAATGTATGTTTCATAGGGTCAGTAAGGTTAGTGGAAAGTTACTTAACCAGATGCAACATTATCAGTGTAAAAGGGATGCGCCCGGTTCATGAATTGTTGATGAATATTCGGGAGATTATTCGTTATGTGAATATTATAGAGGAACCAGGTTTAGCAGTTTTGAGCACTGATTTTGTTGGCGCTTTTGTCTCTATTTTACATCTTTTTTTTGAAGTCAGTACTTGAACGAATGGAGTTTCCCAGGCTATTAGTTCTGATTTTAGATCAGATACTAGAACGACGGTCGATGAAGTTACTCATAAACGATTGGATATCGTCGAGTTTTTCTATTAAGCGTGGAATTTCTCAGGGGTGCTCCTTGTCTCCACTATTGTTTTCACTTTCATTAACTTCAGTGTTGAATTATATACAATCGCGTCTTCATGGAGTCATTTATAAGGATAAAAAATGTACGTTATTCTAATATGTGGATGACTTTTCGTTTCTTGTACGTTTAGTGACGGAATTGAGTGACGTGGTTAGGATTCTTAGTAATTTACAAGGTGTGGTGGGTCTAACATTAAATATGGGTAAAACACAACTTTTACCCCTGCAATCAGGGAAAGAGTTCGAAAATAATGGGATACTATCGTGCTTAGACCAAATTAAAATTCTCGGGTTAATTTA
The DNA here is from genome assembly GCA_022664845.1 of Lepisma saccharinum. Taxonomy (NCBI): domain Eukaryota; kingdom Metazoa; phylum Arthropoda; class Insecta; order Zygentoma; family Lepismatidae; genus Lepisma; species Lepisma saccharinum. The sequence goes on along the minus strand of JAGDQP010001329.1, from coordinate 66,014 downwards.
AGAACGGTCAATTCGACAAACACGGATATCTAATGCATTACGTATTTTGAACAGGATGACTGGGCAAATGGTGAAATACAAAGAGGCTTTCACCACGTTATTAGCACGGGTTCGATTTCTCAATACTTATGTATATAGCCAGGTGGTTTATTTTTTACAAATATTCGCATTCCCTCCTAGAATTCTTGCGCAGATTGTGAAATATAGTGGATACTATTTGTGGAGAGGCCGGGTTATTCGTGTTCCTAGGGATGTATTATATCTACCCTTTTTTTGTTATACTAAAGACTCTGTACATCTTTAGTTTTTACCACGATTTTCTTTTTCTGAAGACACTTTACATCGTCAGTTTTTATATGATTTTATAATTTATTTATTTAACAGCTATGTTTAGACGTGACAAAGAAAAGGGGCTTCCCCCGTATCGGAAAGGGCGTAAGCCATAGTGCTGTTACCGGCCATTCAATTCATTTTATATTTTTTATTTTTTTATCTACCCTTTTCTCACAGTGGCATGAAATTACGCAACTTAAGTTGGCAATCTCAGGCATTACGGTATTATCGGTTACTTAGTATTTTACATGCGCCAACTAACTCTTTTTCTTAAAGCATAGCTAACTGATATTTTTAGGTTAAGTGCCATGACTTTACCTATTTATACTAAGCCTTGGCAAAGAGTGATAGAAGATCAAATGGATGTTTGTATTACTTAGTATACGAGGTACACCACACTAATTACGATATAGATAGAACAGTAAGTCAAATTTATGGGGATATGTTAGATCGTTCCTTATCCGAATTAACACAAGCACAAGCCAATCGTCATCGTGTCAGAGACAATAGTGTGGAGCAATATTGGGAGATTAAAGGTAATCCCTCATGTTTTTAATACATGGTATTTATATACGCACCAAGTTATCCTTCCACGTAGTAGGTTACATGAGCTTTAGATTAGTAATTCCCTCAATTGTGTGAAATGTGGTCAATATGAGAATTTTTGTTGACTTTGACGGGATGGATTAACATCCTAAAACGTCGTATTGATATGAGGAGGGATCTCCTGAGTATTTTTTCGCAGTATACATCGTTACCTTTGATGCGAAGAAAGCTTTTTGTGTGGCTTATTGCCGCAACGATACATTTTCTTATACAGATGTTCTCGGGATATCAGCCAGGTGAAGTCCGACGATAGAGCCGACGTTTCAAGAACAGACATTGTTCTCATCTTCAGGGCAAGTATACTGAGACCAGTTCATGTGTACTATATATAGTAACAAATCCTCAACAAGTTCCTTGAATTTCTCAACAATCAACACAGCAACATTAAGTTCACCATGGAAACAGAAACGGAGGACTGCATACCATTTCTAGACATCCTCATTCGTCGCAAACCTGATGGAAGTCTGGGCCACAGTGTTTATAGGAAGCCTACCCATACCGACCTTTACCTTAATGGAAACAGTTTTCACCATAAATCGCAGCGCAATACAGTCATCAGCACACTTGCACTTAGAGCAAAAACCATCTCAGACCAAGAAAGCCTCCCTAGTGAACTGGCACATCTCAAGAAGACCTTACTGCAGAATGGATACAAGAAAGATGACATTCGTTTGGCCCTAAAAAGGACCTTTTCCAGCAAGAAGAAGACCACCCCAGAAACTGAAGATCCAGTCAATATTGCAGTCCTGCCCTACCTGCCCTACACTGGTAAACTTTCTGGAAAGGTTGCAAGAATCCTGGGGAGACACAACATCAAAACCATTCATAGACCGCCGTCAAAAATCAGAAACCTACTTCGTCCAGTTAAGGACGACTTGGGTCTTAAGACACCAGGAGTATACTGCATTCCTTGTGAATGCGGAAAAACATACATAGGACAAACAGGACGGACAGTAGAACATCGATGCAAGGAGCATGAAAGATACATAAAGCTATTTTATCCGGAGAAATCAGGCCTGGCAGAACACAGCATAACAGAAAAACATAGAATTTTATTTTCTGACACTAAAATTATCTCAAAGAGCTCCAATTACTGGGATAGGATAATAAAAGAATCTCTTGCCATACTACAAGAACGTAATAATGTCAACAGAGATACAGGATTTCAACTTAGTCGGACTTGGACACCAGTCATAAAGAAAACATACATGAAAACGACCAATCAGCGTCAAGCTATAGGCCAACCAATCAGAGACACAGATTCTTAAAGCTCCGCCCCCTACCGTTACTATATATAGTACACATGAACTGGTCTCAGTATACTTGCCCTGAAGATGAGAACAATGTCTGTTCTTGAAACGTCGGCTCTATCGTCGGACTTCACCTGGCTGATATCCCGAGAACATCTGTATAATATTCGCCGCCAGGAAAGCTTCAATTCTTATTTCAGATACATTTTCTGTTCATGGAAGAACAGTGGTAGAATGTAGGGGAATATAAAATATACATTCGAACTCAGTTATGTTTATGGGCTCGATCTATGGGCCATGACTTTGTGACTTATAATAGATTTCTTATTTAAGTAACGTGTATTTGGTTGTTCAGAAAATGTATCTCATATATTTAGGTTCGGTAGCTTTCCCATTCGAGGTAACAGTCTCTGGAGGTTGAAACAGTCTTGTATCGTTATCAGTTTGGATCCCAGTTGTTAGAGGTCACTAGAATGTATGTTGGGAAGGATTCTATTGGCCATTAGTAATTTATGACGTTCATATACAGGCGTTGATGTTGTTGTAACATTTTGTTCTCTTTGTTTAAAAGTTTTGTAATCATAGATGTGCATATAGAATAAAAATCTTCTAAAAAAAATAAAAATCCTAAAGGCATTTATTCACAGTTCCCGAAATAAGCTCAGTTTTACTCCTCACATTGAATTCGTAACTTCTAAAGCACTCAAACTTCTTGGTCTTCTCTACAGGTTTGCAGATATTAAAGATTTCAAAGCTCTTCGGTCATATTTTCTTTCTTGTGTACTTCCTACTATCGAATACTGTTCATCTATCTGGTCTATGGCTTGTAAAACCAACATATCTAAATTGCACAAAGTCCAAACTTTCTTTATCCGCATTGTACAACACAGGGTACCCAACCTCCAACACAAATCTAACGTAGACATTTTGAATTCTCTTGACTTAAAAAACATAGACACACGAAGAAAACTAAATGACTTAAAATTTCTTTATAAAATAATGCAAGGCACACTCAGGACTAACGACCTTCTTCCACTTCTTAACCTAATAGTACCCAGACAAAATTCTCGTTCACATCATTTCTACCTCTCAAAACCGAGATTGTGTTTGGTCCAGCGATTTCTTGTATATAGATTATCACATTTTTACAATACTCTTCCTTTGCCACCAGATTTCTGCTTCAGTAAAAGTAAATTTCTAAAGGCTTGTTATATGAATCTAGAATGAATGAAAATATATATATATATATTATTTCCTATTGCATAAGTTTTTGTTGTTATATTATTTGTTACAAGAACGGTGTAAAATGGCGTTTGCTGTATCCGTGCGAACTTCTAATAAATAAGTAAATCTGTACTCCGTTCATTTATGCAATTGAACATTTCAAAATGCAGTGACCAGAATTTTTAACAATGAAACTCTTAACAAGTGCTATACATTCTTCATCAGGAACATCAATTACTGAAAGGTTTAATGGATTTTAGTGTCGTCTAAAGCTGTGTTTATCAACCGTCGGGTCTAGGGACCCTCCTACTGGGCTCCGACGATTCCCATTTTCAGGCAGCAAATATGACATCGAACTACTTTTTATGCTCATTTTATACAGAAGGTAATATAATAAACTGTATAAATTTCGTGAATTAATAAATGTCGTTTATTTTTACATAGTTTTTGGCGGGAAAAACACTAACAAGCGGCGGATTTGGAAGTGAAGCAAAGGCTTGTCTTAGACTGTTTCCTTTATAATTCCTAATTATTGTGTGTCAATGATTTGTGGCTCAGTTGAAAGCTTATAGACCCCAGATTGAAGGGTGAATGAAGTAAATGTTCATCGCGTTCCATGTGCAAAAGAAAAAGAAATTTTAAGAGAATTTATTGCCGATAATTTTTGTGATTTTGGTAACTATTGATAGATCCAAAACACACACATCGAAAATAAAATAAAACCGTTCTGTGAAGAGAAGAGAAAAAATATGTACTTACTTTGAATTGAATATGTTATAGTTCATAGTTACATGCTCTAACATCAGTGCTATCGCGTTCCATAACTTTGTATGTAGAAAGCATTGCTTACAAGATTATGTTACGAAATAATAATGTAATATACCGGTAAATATCCTACACAATTGCAAGTTTTAACTCTTGCCGGGCCGCGATCTCCAAAGCCTTGAGAAGCACTGGTGTAGAACAATGAATTGCACGAGATAGTGATTAGCGTGGAGAGTATAAAATACTAAATTAATACTTTCAAATGTTTTTGTTGCAAATCTGTAGTTATTCTGCTCTTAGAGTGTAAACTCATTTAGACTTCTGATAATCCCTTCATCTAAAACTTACGGATGGGGGAGAAACGAAGATTATATTCCATCGTGGTTGGTAGGTCGGAGGGAAAGGGACCGTTGGGAAGATCAAGACGATGTTGGAAGGATAATATTAAAAAATCTTCGAGAGGTAGGTGTTTATAATGAAAACTGGCTTGGTCTTGCTCGGGATAGAATCCGATGAAGAACGTTTGTTACTGCGGCGATGAACTTGCAAGTTCCGTAAGTAAGTAAAACAAACTAAGAATGTCTTATATCAGTTGATTTTTGCAATCTTATGCCCCAATTTCACATATATTTTATTTATTTGATATTTATACAGTTTGAAACAATGTTTTTATGGTACGGTATCCCTATGTGACAATTGTTTTGCATCGCAGTTTCTTACAACTATTTTCAATTTTCAGATTTTAATGGTTTAATTAAAATCTACGAAGCTTCAAACAGATCTTTCAAGAAATAAAGTTACATTTTGGTTTTACTTTTGTTTTTCAACTTATCAACGGTTTAACACCCTCCGTCCTGATCGTAGGGTGACCAAGAGGCCGCAGCTCAGTTGGTAGAGCACTGGCTTCGTACTCGTGAGCTCCTAGGTTCGAAATAAATGGCCAACTAGCCTGATAGGTTTCTCCAGTTTTTTTTTTTTTTGTTTTTTTTTTCAGTCACACCAGAATTGCCGTCTCCTTCTCTCTACCCTATCCCGGCCTTAGTCTTAGAAGTCTAAAGGTCATAATGAATTCAAACTCTCATCGTAGAATGAGGAAGTATTTTGTATAATTAATATGTACAAAATTTATTGTAGGAACAGAGAACTTTATTATAAAAAATAATTTTGTTTTTAGTTTTTCTTTGTTCGTGTTGCAAGCTGGTTCTACTGCTTTCGTTTTGCGTACTGGCTGTGTTCCTTTTGTTTTGCAAACTTCTGATCCTTATCGAATTTTGTTTTGCGTTGTTTGTGCGGTCAGTTATAAGGCTATTAGTTTTTGATATTCATTTGTTTTCAATTTTCATTTAATATTAGTTTTCAGTTCTTCATTTTTGTGCTCTTTATGTACTACTGTATTTGTGTGTTTGTACATTCATAGGTCAGTTGTGCTTGGATGTCAAGCAATTCGAAATAACGACGCGAGGATCGTTGTTTGTGGTGGGCAGGAATCTATGAGTCAGGCCCCTCATTCTGTTCATATAAGGAAAGGTGTAAAAATGGGCAGTAGTACTATGGTCGATACAATGCTGGCTGATGGATTAACAGATGCATTCCACAATATTCATATGGGTGTTACAGGTAAGTTAGCTCTCGTAATCTCTATTAAATATTCACATCTGGACATTTCAACATGTTCGTGTATATTCCATTTCTTTAATGGCCTTTAGGCATCTAAAGCTCAGGTCGGAATAGGAGATGGAAAAGGATTTGGGAAGGTGTCGGCCAGGGCCTGTATTGAAGGTACCATCCCGGCATTTACCTGATGTGACTGAGGGGGAAACCTCAGTCAGGATGGTTGACCGCTGGGATCGAACCCACGACCTCTCGAATGTTACGCAAACGCTCTACTACTGAGCTACGGTGGCTCGGTATATTGACTATTATGGTAAGTAGGTGTCGAAGAAAGTAGAAGCAAGATTTCTACAGGTTAGTTCGACTTCAGATGAAGAATTTTTGCCTATTAATTGAAACAATTCCACAATATAGAAACTAGAAAGTGACCAACGCTGTGTATTATGTAGTAAGAAAAAGAGCAAGAAAATACGTAAAAAAATTCGAAAAAGCTAAGATGGAAATCATTTTTTTTATTTATTTATTTTTAGTTTGAATTTTATTTTAAGACATTTAGACAAGTATGGCTCAGGCCGTATGGATGACGATGGAAGAATTGGTTTAATGAAGAAAAGTGGAAGGAAACCGGAGAACCCCGAGACCGAAGACCCCAAGCATAAGAGGTGAGCGCTTTACCACTGAGCCACCGCAGCTTTTTTTTTTTTGGGGGGGGGATTACAGTTTTAATGAAGAAAAGAAGTCCTAGAGTTAAATTAAGAAAGTTATGAAAAAACCAAGAATGTTATTTCGGTAAAACTTGAGAAAAGATCATGTAAATATAATTACTTGGAAATATAACTACATTATGATACAAGATCTAACAACAGAAGTGGTGATGGCCAAAATTGCATTTGTACAGATGGATAATTTGGTTGGGAACAGTCATTTGACTAATGGCCATAAACATGTTATACTGTTCTTAAAAAGTAGCTTACGTTATGATTTGGACATACGCATTTCTAGCAGACATGACACAAGGAATAAAAGCATGTTCGGTACTCAACTCGAAGATCTTTGTGATACTGCGTTTCAAATTCCTGCGAAAGAACCCAGCGACCGACCATTCCTCAGTCATATTAGGGAAATGCTGTGATGGTACCTACCAAGTAGGCCTTGGCCGTCTACCTTCGAACATCCTATCCCCCACCCTATCCCGGTCTGAGTCTGACATGTCTAAAGGCCTTAAAATTAATTTAAATCCAAGTTCCTGCGAAAGAAGTACTAGACAACGCGATAGCCCCGAATACCTCCGATCGTCTGACGATGTAAGGTGAACTCTGGATTAGTACCTTGCATAGGTCTACTCAGAATTGCAAAAGTTTGGGGTATCTACCACTACTGCTTCTTTAAGATAACGAATATCTACTTTCCATTGAATATTCAGTTTGTTTTGCATTTTCAAATGGATAACAAACGTATTATATATGGGCATGCTAGGTCTCGAACGATACAACTCCGCGGTTTACTTTTTTTTGGAGCTAAACTCACAAACCAGAACTAGCCTCTGGGCTTTAAATTTCTATCACAATCGACCGAAAAACTTTCGACTAGACGTTTCAAGTTTGGAATTTACGTTGCTGACAGTGCCAATTTAAAAGTATCTAACATTTTAATTCTTTAAAAGGTCTAATTCATATGCAATATTGTAAATATCTCAGTGATTCGTAAAACCAGTTTCACAAAAAAATGGGCATTTCTGGTTGTCAGCCAAAGCTCCCAGCATTTATCCCCTCTCTCTCTCTCTCTCTCTCTCTCTCTCTCTCCATATATACAATTATATTTCCTCCTAATCAGTAGGGTTTTTTTGCACGCGGCTCATCTGTGTGGGGTAAATTATTTATATCAGGTAGCTTAAAAACTGCTGTATAATAGTTTATTAAATACTGTGTGTAATATATGCTTTACACAAAGATTTCGTCTGAGGGAGCTGTTAAAAAATATATAGAAAAATTAGAGATTGCCGTGACCGGAACTCAAACCTGGATATCCCAGAGGCCGGCTTGGCATTCTTCCATTGTAGCACCATTATTACCATTACACAGCTAAACTGTTTTGTTTACAACATAGGGCTAATATTCCCGCGGGCTTGAAAGAAAGCAAACTTATTCTTAGCTTTCGATGTTTTAAAAAAATTATTTATTGCCTTTAGGCAACTTTGGATCATACTGGGATAGAGTACGGGAGAAAATGTTAGAAGAAACTCGGAGAGAGCCTAGTTTGAATTTGAATTTATTTTAAGGCCTTTAGGCAGCTATGGCTCAGTCCGTATGGTTGATGATGGGATGAATTGGTGGAATGAAGAAAGTAGGAGGAAACGGGAGAACCCCGAGAAAACGCACGCACACGGTGTTTGTCCACCACAAAGCCCACATGGCATGAGCAGGAATCGATCCGACGATCCCTAGCACCAGAGGTGAGTGTTCTACCAACTGGGCTCCCGTGGCCTCATGAGAGCCTAGTTTGAGTTGGTACCATTCTTGCATTTTCCTGGTATGACTGAGGAAAAACCTCAACCAGGGGAGGCGACCGCTTACATCATTCCAAGGACCTTCCGTTGCTCAAACCACAGCTCTGGGTACGGCCAAGGCCACCTAGATAATAAGGCCGAACGGCTCAAATATGACGTCACCATCAGAAGGCAATGCAGAGTTCCATAAGATAAATCTTAGTAATTGGTTCACGCATTTTCTGTTGAAAAGCTAAATAAGCCACATACATATCAGAATACTTAGAAATAGAAACTGTATATGTTAAATGTCACAAATTCATGTAATTATATCAGTTGAATAAATTTTTGAACATTTAAGGAGTATGTAGTAGTAGCATCAAATAAAAGCTCTCTAATGATAGAAGAGTTTTTTATATTTAAGATCTGTTTCTTGCCTCTAGAAGTGTTATTCATTAATTAATGTAATAGTTATTTAAAATAAACTTACAGTTTATACATGATTCTAGAGGCTAAAAACAGTACGTTTCGCAATAGCGTTTTCAACTGGTAGGAGAGAAAATGGACAGAGCGGACAGGTTTCCAAAAATGCATAGTGTCTGAGCTAGATATATCTGAAAGTAGCGCGGCATTATTACAATATGAGTTAATATCGTCTGTTAACAACGCAAGATGACGACTCTGAAAATTGTAATGGACTCTTTTTTTATTCGCAAATAAATCGTTGCTTTTGTAAATCACTTGTTTCATTTTTTGCATAATTATTATTTTGTTAAAACGAGTAAATTGCAAGAGACAAGAAACGACAAACCTGGTAACAAAAGAAAAGATCTTTAAAATTGAAGGTTAAAAGCAATTGACCCCTGCACTTTTCTATAAGCTGGTTAACACGTACGGACAGACCCCTAAGCCAGTTAGCAAATGAGTTTTCTTGGTAGGCGGTTAGCGCTACGGACCGTTTCTCATCGTCTCTGTCCTCCCTTTTATTCCAATTAACTACATTTCTGAAAATTGAGCAAAGGTGATACAATGGACAAAATCGACCCAACACTTTTATGTTCGTTTTCCTTCCTTTTTATATTTTTATAGGAACAGAACAAGGAAAGAACATCAAACGAAACCTTCACCCTTTGGTGAACCACCCACACAGATGCCGCATGATAAGAAACGCATAGCATTATTTTTTTCTGTCCCTCTCTTGGATATGGCAACCAAGGAACTTTTTCTGATATTCCGGAAATCTTGAAACAGAAGTTGATCTCTAATCGTGAACACCCACACGGAGTCAGTTTCAACACCCACACGGAGTCAGTTTCTTTTATTCTCTTTTTAGATTAGCCCCTTCCTAGGAACTAGCTTCTCGCTTCGTTCATACATGTTCATATGTAGTCCACTTGTGTAAGAGAAACAGAAGGTTTTGTTCCCCCCCCCCCCCAAAAAAAAAATAAAAAAAATTTTCCTTTCTGCCCGAGTAGTGTAATAGGACATTTATATGAATTCAATTCAATTGAATTTTATTTATGGCCTTTAGGCATCTAAGGTCCAGGCCGGGATAGGGGAGAGGAAAGGATTTGGGAAGGTGTCGGCCAGGATCTATTTTGAAGGTGCCGGCATTTGCCTGATGTGACTGAGGAAAACATCAGCCAGAATAGTTGGTCGTTGGGATCGAACCCACGACCTCCCGAATGCTACGCCAACGCTCTACCACCGATTCTTCACATTTGTGTGCATTAGGTGAAGAAACCAAACTGAAAATGTTCAAAGACAAATTATGCATTTTTCTTAACCTTTTGGATCCCAATATCACCATATCACACCATATGTCTGTACGACTAGATTATATGTAAGATATCCAATACGACCAAAACGGTTTCTTTGTGTAAGTGCTATTGTAAGATGTAAAGTAAAATTATGTACTTTTAATGTTAATTCAAACATAGTAATCTTTTGTATGTTACTCAAATGTGTCCCAGCTGTTATGGAATATTTTTGTAATTGTGTTTCTCACGATGTTCGAGATGATAGCAATAGGTGTGAAAATAGTTGCATTTCCTGTTTCCCATACTCTGACTGATGAAGTTTAGTATTAGAGGTTGAATTAAGTAATATATGGTTTCGCTCTGTATATTACTAGGGTTTCAATGTCTCTGTAATATTTGAACTGAAAATGTTTTTGAAATTCTTCAACGGTATATTTATGAACTTCATTACCTTTTCAGCTGAAAATATCGTAAAGAGGTGGTGTATCTCTCGCGATGAGCAGGATGGATTTGCACTCCAGTCTCAAAAGAAGGCAGAAATAGCTCTGAAAGAAGGATATTTTAAAAAGGAAATTATACCTGTTACAATTCAAGAAAGGGGTGGTGCAAAAGTCGTTTCTGAGGACGAACATCCACGTCCAGGAACCACACTCGAGGGTCTGAAGAAGCTCAGGCCAGCATTTCAGCAGGTAGATAGTTTAGCAGATTAGAAACTAAGTAATGATGTTTTGGTGTAGGTGTGATAAATACTAATTAACACCGTCTAGAATTGCATGTTATAAATATCGTAGTATTAATCGGTGTAGTATTATAACTATAATTTAATGTCAATAGTAGCTGGTCCTTCGTCAAGTTTTTAAAGGAATGGTAACTTTTAATTCAAATAATTCTCAGATGCTGTTTAGTTCATCAATATGCAGGTTTAAATGAACATATTTTCACGCAATTTGAAAATAGTGAGTTATTTATAATGCTTATACGTAAGCAATTTGGTGGAGCTTTCTAGTTCCATTTTGGCTCAGCCTATTCAAGTGTCTGTGCGAAATTTGTCAGGGCCAAAAAATGAAGATAATGTGTCGAAAATTGATCATGTTCGAAAAGATCTCTTGAGTCTGCATTCTGATGTTAGCGAGTCTGGTCAGCATCGATAAAGGGTCGAACCGACAAATTTTGTACGATCACTTCAACAGGCTCAAAGTCAGCCAAAATGGTACAAAAAAAAAAAAAAAAAAACTCAACAAGGACCAAAAAGACATCCTGAAGCAGTTGTGCAGTGGTCACATAAAACACCGCGCACTCGATATTGCTTTATCACCTACACTCCGTTAACAGTTGCACACACTCATTTGGTGATTTCTTCAATTTCAGTAGGAATTTCGAGTTAATACTTTGCTCGATGTTCACTTGCACAATTTTCCGGCAACACGATAGCGTACCTATTCCTTAAATCACTGCTCACAGACTGACAACGAGCGACAGCGCTGCCGGCGTTCTTTCGTGTCCTTACAGAAGCTTCAAGGTAACTCCCGATATATATATATATATATATATATATATAAAGCTACCCCTGTGCGATACGCACGCTCCGTGAACTGCGCATGGGGGATGTGGAGGTAGCGCTCCACATATTCTCGACCTACGGTACGTAGTGAGGTGGTGTGGTCAGTTCCACGCTCGATCGCCTTTACCTTTCCAAGGTGCCCAGGAATACCAATAAAAGGTAAACTTACGATTCAAAAGAAGGAAGTTACTTACAGCTTATATGTTCCACACACAAAATTTATACACGATACATTCTATATTTCGAGCCCACTGTAGACTCATAATCATGTATAGTGGAGAAAACATCGTGCACGTGTAGAATAAACACAAGGTTGAAGAGATAGTGGCGACACGCAGTGTACGACGCATCGTGCTTAGAGAACAATTGACAACTGTATTGCGTGGAAGTTCGGGAGGGGATCGGGGAAGGAAATGTGTTGAAAATGCAGAGCAAACGGGAGATTTAGAGTTATTGAAGGTTAAGGCCAGGTTTCATTTTCGCGCTCAAACCATGAATAAAGGCACCCTCATACAGACGGCGTGTTGAGGTGCTGGTCGGAGAGGGGCAAAACGTGTATTATGGTAACCAGGAAAGATAGATCAAAATTGGTGTTGCGAGACTCGGTGTGTAAGGAGACTGGGGCATCCGGTTTGTTGATAGTGCAAAAGTGACGATGGTTGTTTATATGAAGGTTCCGAGCACCACCTGTTTCCCCCCACATAAAAGGCATCACAGAACTTGCAGGTTAGGATACATTAGAAGTGTGGCATGTACCCTTGGGATTTAGGGTGTACCGGCCACTAGCAGTATTAATAGTGACTGGAAGAAGTGATGAATATGGAGCAGGTCCTACATCTGGGTCTCTTGCATATATGAGCGCCGGTTTGGGGTGGGTGTGACGAAGGATTCGACCGGATCAAGATGTTTCTAAGATTAGCGGGGTGCTGAAAAACTAATCTAGGTTTGGTGGGGAATACTGATCTTGTTTGGGTCCGATTGGAGAATGGGAATGAGAGTGTAGGATTTGTTTGACCAGTTAGTTTAGGATGGAATTGGGTGATTAGAGCCGGTGGGTTGGGATTAATGTTGGAGGATTGAGTGGGTTGAATGTGTGAGAATGCACGACGAATATGTTTGGTTACAAGGTTAGATGGGTAGTCTCGGTTGACTATAACCTCCTGGAGGCGTTGGTTGTAAGTTTCAGTAGCAGAGATGGTGGAATTCAGGCGTTGTCCTCTGAGGGTAAGGGAGAAAGAAATCGCTTTCTTGGTGTGGTAAGGATGGGAACTTGTAGTGTAAATCTGCATATGGTTGGTAGGTTTTATGTGAACGGAAGTAGTGAGGGTGTTGTTTTTTAAAGTGATGTCCACGTCAAGGAATGTGACTCCTTTGTTAAAATGGACCAAGTGAACTGGGCAACACGGAATTGGGTCAGCTGTGACTTCAACACACTCTCTCTCTCTTCAACCTTGTGTTTATTCTACACGTACACGTCTTTTTCTCTTCTATACATGTTTATAAGCCTACATTGGGCTCGAAATATAGAAGTCGTCTGTGTATAAATTTTGTTTGTGTGTTCACATACGAAACATATAAGCTGTACGTAGCTTCCATTCTTTTTATCGTAAATGTACTTTAAATTGCCCTTACAGCTTTCCTGTATGTTAATGATATTAACAACTGAACCAGTACCCTGTTGTCCACGAAATTAGTGAATAAGTGGGTCGAAATAAGTACGAGTAAGACTACTTTCCGTATGCGTGAAGAAGATAGGTGTAATCACTGCCATCCAACCGGGTAATGACAGTCTCTTTTACTGATAAATACACCAAACATTCGTTGGTGTGTATCCAGTTCTTACTACAGATTGTTATGCATGCATCTTTTTATAGATCGTTCTGCAAATTAAATCTGTTCGAGATACCGATTTGATGAAAAGGATTTAGTGTTACTTGCTCGAGAGTAGTCCTATTCATGCTTATTTCAACACACCTTTACTGGAGATATTTCTGGGAATCCCTTGCGTCTTCATTGCACAATTTTGTAGTATGTATTTTTGGATAGAGCAGGAGCAGATTTCATGTCTTTGACGGTACCATACCGCCTTAATTCTACTGTTAATGGTATTGGAAATATGAAAGTTCTACAGTTCACGGTTTCGGCAGCCTATAGTGCCGAAATGAAGCATTTGTGTCACTTCTTATTTTCGTGTCAAGACTCTCGTGAGGTAGTTTCGTCGGTGTTATTTTGCAATACGCTGTAGCCTGTTTTAAAGTTATACCGACCAACTTCGAGGAATGATAATACACAAAAAATAAAGACAGAAGTCTCAGTGAATCGGGTTGAAATTGGGCCGTCTTTCGGAACTACAGGCAGCCCAAAACGTATGAAGAACTGTAGAGCTTGATACTTCCAGTACTGAGGCATGGTACCGTCAGAGACTTGAGACCTGCTCTATCCAAAAGTACATACTCCAAAATTGTGCAGTGTATATAGGGCGCAAGGGATTCTCCTAAAGAAAATATGGTATTCCCAGAAATGTCAGTAGTAAACGTAGGTCGAAATAAACATGAATAAGACCACTTTTCAGCAAGTAACAATAATTGTTTTTCGCAAAGTCGATATCTCAGATTTAATTTGCGGAACGATTTTTAAACAGATGCGTGGTTGCATAACAATCTGGATCTTTTTTTTAATTTTATGGCCTTTAGGCATCAAAGGCTCAGGCTAACAATCTGGAGTAAGACTTGCATACTTTCATCGAACGTTTTGTTTATTTATCAGATTGAATATCATTGTCCAGTTGGATGTATGTCATCTTTACTCACACGGAAAGTCGTTGATTTCATACTCAATTTGGAGTATGCATTTCAAAACATATTTTTAACGGTACCATGCCGCATCAGCTCTATTGTTCGTGGTGTTAAAAACATAAAGCTCCAAAGTACAGTATAATTGAACAGTAGGTATATGCTGTGTATATTTCAGGTCAGTACATTCACAATGCACAAAACAACAATGGATTCATCTTATCATTACCTCTAATTAATTGGGCGCATTGAAGTGCGTATCCTTTGGTGTTAATTGAAATGAATATTTAAATTCCACTTCAACATTCTTAATAAAAATGTTTCCCCTGTTTGATCCTGCGTCTTCTTGAGGAGAAAGGAAAATTGACTTAATCAAAAGATCTATTTAAATAAAAATATTTCTTGTTTTATATAAAATCAATAAAAGTTTATTATTATTGTTATCCACCCTGCTTCTAAACCAACTTACAGAGTCATATAAAGTCATTAGCTAAGTATACCTGTAGAAAATTTTAGTTGTACTAATAAAAAAATATACCGTGTTTCTGTTCTAACTATAATGTACGAAATAATCAAATAAATGAGATGAATCATATGGAAGGATAATTGAGGAAAACAATGTAACGAAAGGTTATTTCATTATATTTTATTGATGTTTCAAGGTGTTAAATTATATTTCGTGAAGTCGAAGTACTCCTAACTGCTTACTGCTTTTGTAAGATTACAGCTAGAATATATGCCACTAAAACTACCTTCTTAGCTTATGCTTTCGACAGTTGTAAATACGTAATAATGTCACTAGAAAATGTATTATTGGAAACGCTGTTCTAAGAACTTTGCACCAGTTTAAACAGTTCTGTTATACAACAATATAACTAGAGTAAGCTGTTCGATTGTGTTACAGTTCAAGATGATAACCAGTGATTTCAAAATGAGTATTAATAATATTTTGTTTCTGCAGGATGGAACAGTTACTGCTGGTAATGCCTCAGGAGTTAATGATGGTGCTGCAGCAGTTGTTCTTGTGTGTGAAGAAGAGCTTACTGCTCGTAATATTCATAGTATCGCCAAAGTAGTGTCTTACGCAGCAGCTGGAGTAGAACCTGGCGTGATGGGAACAGGACCAATTCCAGCAGTCAAATCTGCCGTGAGTATACCTCTTCAGAACTATTGTTCAATGAAGTTAATTTCGAAATGGACTGGGAGATTTCGTTCTTGGGCATGCTAATGTGCTTCGTTTTAGTATAAGTTGATGGGAAGGAAGCATGTATGTAGCTTCATGTAGTAGCGGAAATTAATTATCTTGTTATATTGTTTGTATTTGACAGAAACCCAAGGGGATACGTCTGTTGAGATAAACCATACAATTTAAACCGTTGTTTATTTTAATCTGTAACTTTCGACTTTAGTACTGTGTTTCGAGGTGTATTTATTTATAATTGTTGGATTGGAGAGCGATTAATAAGCGAGATCGTAATTTGAGAATAATCTTGTTAGTTTGGGGGCTAACTCTTTAATTGTTGGTAAGACAAAACTTTTCTGCTGAGTAATTTTACCACCTAGTTTTACGAATCTGCCATTTGCTCATATGATTATCCGCAGTATGATGATTGTTTTGTTCATACGAATGTAATGTTGCCATTCGTGTAAGTGTGTGTGTAATTTCCGAAGATTTGTCTTTGTGTTAGCTTCATTATGTTTTCTGTCAATGTGATCTTATCCGAAACTAATTTAATTATTTTTGTTAACCTTTGAATAATACAGTCTTCTGCTGCTTGGTTGATAGAAAAAGGTGTTTCTAAATTTTTATAATTGCCTGAAATTCCTATCAGTTAGAATGCTTGCACAATATCATACACATTTCTTACACATAAACGAAATGTATACACATTTCTTACACAATATCATACACATAAACGAACTTCAGTGGTGCTCGCTGTTTTGCTCCTATCCATAACGAGAAGGGGAGACAGTTGAAAACACTTCAAAGCTTACGGGTAATGCACCGTATCGGAACGGTTCATTCACCGAGGAGAGTTGAGAGTATATTATGACGAAGTTTGGTTATAATATCGACCATTGAAATAAATAAATAAAAAATATCAAAAGTCCTTGTTGTGCGAGCCTTGTAAAACTTAGTGTGATTACTGTGAAATCACGGAAAATTGCTCTACTGTTCTTATGTTTTTGTAATAGAGTATGAGAAGAACGCATTCCACTATATAGTTAGTCCTGCAAACTCAGGCCCGTGCAGACCACTACTATTCAAATAAACTTACTACTGTTAAAGGAAAAATATTTGCTATGATGATACCGGCCGAGGTTTTCTGTTAGGTAGTTAGCCTAAAAGCTCGGGAAACTGAGGAAAAAAGAAAGAACTAAACACTATAGTGGTCTGTACGGGCTGGTGCGGGCCTGGGTTTGCAGGACTCTTAACTATAGTATAGAAATTGTATCCATACGAAAGAAATATAAAATTGTTGACGGAAGAAATTCAAGGAAGAAGTTGTGTACAGTTCTTGTTTTTCTTCGTTTCAGATCCTGAAATTTTAGCCTAACCTCTTCAGATTTTTAAAGAACAACAGTTTCTAGAATTTTCTAACTAAAAAATGTCGTGCTTGTAATAGTTTATATAAGAAACTTTAATTCTTATGGTTTGTGTAACTACTTCGGAATAGTATGTGCTAAAATGGAGTTTACCCTTGTAAACTATCAAAGCATATAATTCAATATTCAAACGAATGTTTAGTTTTATTGACATCAGATAACAACATAAATTAATCTTTACTCATCAATTATGCTTTCAACAATATGTTTCGTTGGAGATAAATACACAAATTAGGTGTTCCAAATTTATCATTCAAGATATATTCAAATAGCATCATTGCAATTCTTCTAATGATCGTAATATCTCAAAGCATATATTCGTTACATAACTGCATTTCTTTTGCATAAAATGCAATCGTACTACTAGATTCGCATTTCCAGTATTCAGTCGACATCTTGAAATAATCCTAAACAGCTGACATTTTGAAGAAAAACATAACAGTGAGAATATTCTTTTACTTTCTTTTAAATTGGCCACTAGGACTTTTCAATTTTTTTTACCAAAATCCTTGAATCAACTACTTTATCAACATGGACCTGTTAGGAGTCGCCTTGGCTCAGGCGGTGTCTTGTCTAACTACGAGTCGGGCGGCTCTGGCTCAAATTTCTGCCAGGTCACTGGAGACTTTTCTTCAGTGCTCCCATGCCTGACGCTCCAAAGTGCATTCAGCCTCCTACTAAATTGAGTAGTAGTGTGTCCTTGGTACTCCTTCGCACCTTGGGAAGTACAGGCGGTCGAGCCTGAGGCTGACCACTCTACCTCACTTTATCCCGTAGGTCGAGAATATGTGAAGTGCTACTGCACATCGCACAGAGAATACTTTTACCTGGACCCGTTGATTAATGCCGTTCTTAAGTATTTGGCTTGATCAATCAAGCGTTCCGATAGTAAAAGATTAATTTAACTGCTGTTTGTAGAAATCCTGAGAAGGTGAAAAGAGTCCCTTTAACTTTCCCGTTACACCCGCCGAGGGTAGTATGAATATAAATATTAATCTTTGCCTTCTATCATTTGATAAAGTTTTTAATCAGGTGAAATATTATTACTACGGTTTTTATCAACGTGTCCAGGAGGCTACGTCTTTTTATATATATTTAGAAAATTCTAGATAGTAAACATGGTTCTTACATAATGGAGATACAGCGATGAAGTGTTATTTTAAGATTTTGTAAGGAACCAAATATTCCAGAAATTAATTTTCAACATCACAAGACGTACTCGTTTTGACAATGTCAATTACGATTCTTCCAATATAAGTATTTCCTAGTTCTTAAACCATCACTAATGAACTTTTCACATTTCAGTGTTCTTACCGCTAGTTGTGTTGTGTTGACAAAAGTATTCATATTAACATCTTTGTTGTGAATTTCTGCCTGTTCGGTTAATTTGCTCTGTTCACGCTTTTTTTTTTTTTTTTTTTTTTTATCTATATACGATAATAAATTTTTCCCTGTACGCTGTATTACTTTTTCATGTCTGAAAAATAGTCATAATGAAGGTGAGATAAATAAATGCAATGCTATTTTTCACTTGCAGTTAGAAAAAGCAGGTTGGAGAAAGGAGACTGTTGATCTGTTCGAAATTAATGAAGCTTTTGCATCTCAATCTGTAGCTGTGATACGAGAGTTGGGAGTGGACAGCAAAAAAGTTAATATTAATGGTGGTGCCATTGCCCTTGGACATCCGATAGGAGCCTCAGGTATGAATGCTAGATATTTTCGTAAGTTTTGATTGTTCGATTTTGATTACCTATACATTCATTGTCCCAGTCATTTTTTCTAGGAATTGCCACATCATGCAAATTTTTAGATTTGGAAAATTTTTCCATCGGCTATTTTTTATATAAATCAGTGTATATTTCTGAGTTGTAATGACTGAACTAACCAAGTCTGTTAAATGACGTTCCCAGGAGAAAATGGTTAGAAATTAGTGAGTGGCCAAGGACCTAGGCACTATTATAACATTTGTCTAGTACTACCAAGATGATCGACATAAGCTGGATTTGAACTTAGCCACCTCTCCGTTGCTATTCACTGAGTCATTATTTCAACTGAAAGGCCTTTTTACTGATGGTCACTAAAAGTCCCGTAATTCTATAAATCGGCCACTAAAGTCGCCTTTTTCTTAATCAAAATCACTTGTAGATTTAAAAAAATGAAAAAGAAATAAGTCAATGTGAGCGTATTTAAGATTTTGAGTGTAGTGGTCAAATGCCCTATCAATTAAGACTTGTATTATTTGTTTGATTCAGTGTCGAGGGTTTAGCATCTTTAGTTGTTGATACAGAGCACGGCATTCGATCCCGTTCATGCAATTTGAGTAGCACTACCACAAAAATATCTAAAAATGCATTCTTTTCTGTTTATGCACTCACACTGACGAACTTCCAAAATGCGCAGAATTGAGTAATAAGTTAATTTCGCTACAGCATGTGTTACTCATTTAATGAGAAATACGTGAAAGGAATGGCGTCCTTTCCATCTGGAGCACGTGTTCTATGATCTCGACGTTATTTTTTTTTCCACAACAAATAACTCGCATGGGATTGACGTCATTTCTTTTACTCTGCATGAAAAGGAATTAAAAATAGAGGTCATGCCCCATCCAGGATTCAGCTGAAATGTTTGCAAAAGTTGAAAAAATATTCTTAAGCTATATTTAACATATACAAAGTAAGCATATTATTTAGCAATTTTATCGTATTTTCTCTTTAGACCAAGTAATTTTGTACACACGTAAAAGCAAGTACGCAGTTAGTGCTTAACTTCAATATTAGTAGTTTCATTTATAGCAAAATAATAAAAATAAAACGTTACTGCTGCAATCTTAACCTGCTTTGTCTTGGCTGGGGATTTTCGCTAAATATACAACGTACGCGTATTTGTTACTTAACAATATATTTTTAAATGTTGATTGTCGCAAAACCACTAACTTCGTTACTCACTTCATAGTTACATGCGAATGAATATATTGAGGTAAAATGTAAATAATAGTCAGTTAATCCAAGTAGCACATCCACGTCGGCCGATATGGGCATATTGGAATTTACGACATCGATCGATATCGTTCAACGACATGGGCCCCATATTGGATGGCAAATATCGTGGCCAATATCAGTCAGCAATATAGATCGGCAACGATCATCGACATTGCTCAATATTGGGTATCGACATAACTCAATATCAGTCATTGACATTGTGAATATAATTTAATTCTGATTTTTACTATTTTTAAAAGGAGTCTCATTTTTTATATAGAATCACCAACAGACAAACCAACAAGAAATAGTAAATCACGTTAGAAATCGTAAAAAAAAATATTGCTTATGTAAACGATACTATTTTTCTGTAGCTAAAGTTACATCACTTCGCTGGGCTAATGGATTGTAAAATTTGTCGACCATTGCAAGTTTGAAAGATAATGTTATTTTCGATATTGCGTTCATGCTACAATTTGTAGTTCCGCTCAATTGTAATCATTTCATGTCTCTTCCGCTTTTAACTACTTTTTTCTTTTTCTTTCCCCCAAGAATTTAAGTGTACAGTTACTTACAAAAGTAAATGGAGGTTGGAATTATAAGGAATAGTAGCATTTTACTCCAGGAGAATTATTGCACTGTACGCCTCATAGTTAGACAACCAACATGACAGTACAAATATGCACCAAAATATGGAATGCCAAGATATTCCTCCATTTGGAGCAAGAAAGAATTGACTCGTTCAGCACTATTTAGAGAACCACGAGATAGATAGACAGAAATGTCATTCACATTAACTTCTAAGAGATAGGAATTAATCCAGAGAAAAGGAAAATGATAATATGGACATCATGCAGAAATCGCCACTATGCATTGTTCACACAGAGAGAGAGAGAGAGAGAGAGAGAGAGAGAGAAAGAAAGAAAGAGAAAGCATGGAAGAAGACGGGAAAAGCAAAAAAAAAGAGAGAAAAATAGCGCAAGACATCGATATAAATGAAATTTTAACGCTTATGAATAGATAGTCTCCGTCTCTCTCCCCCGCGCCCCCCTTCTCTCTCTGTCTTGTGTTTTTATCCCTGTGCGGAATAAATCTTTCAGTAGCTATTGCGAACATCATTTACAGCGCTTAATTCCTAGAAGAAAAAATTTGAAAAACCGCTCGTGAAACCGATCCAGAGACCTTACGAATGAGTGTGTGTCACGCAGACCACTTAGCTACACAGACTATAACAAATGTGTTGTTAAATCAGCCATTAAACTCGCTACCCTCAGCGGTTTATTTATATATATCCTACATTTCAGAACTATCTTTCAAGAAAGTAAATTCCATTTGCTGGCAGCGCGCTTATTCGCCAATCCCAACCGGCAAGAATAAAAATAAATTTATTAGAAATTCTGCGTTCAAAGTGCTTTTGGCAGAAGTGGGTGATGAAAACAGTTGGGGAATTAAATACAACACCGAGAGCATCAGTTGCCAGCTGTCTAGCGTGGCGTATTGGTAGGATGCTGGCTCAGAGAAAAAAAAATGGTTTGATCCCCGGCGGGCGGGCGCGTTTTTTTCTTCTTTTTTTTTCTTAAAAAATATTTTTTTTTTAAGTTCAAATTTATTATTAATAATTGCTTTCTTCCATTTGTCGTACAATATAAAATTAGTGACCATGGATTAGGGTAGGTAGGTAAGGTCAGGTTCGGTCATGTATCTTTATAATCTTTATATTTTCGTTTTTCTTTCAAAATTCCTTGCGAACCTGATATTACCTAACCTCCGCTCACTCATGGGAACTAAAAATGCAACTCGGGGACGGGAGGGTTAACGGTAGGCATACGCAAAAGTGCCTCGCGGACC
Organism: Lepisma saccharinum; assembly: GCA_022664845.1. Taxonomy (NCBI): domain Eukaryota; kingdom Metazoa; phylum Arthropoda; class Insecta; order Zygentoma; family Lepismatidae; genus Lepisma; species Lepisma saccharinum. The sequence continues at coordinate 44,194 of JAGDQP010001329.1, read as the reverse complement.
AGACGTGGTTTATGTATATATATATCCTAGCTTTCAGTAGCCTTTATTTGTATGCCAAAGCAATTATTAATAATAAATGTAAACATATAAAAATATATTTTGAAAGAAAAAAGACAAAAAATATTGCCCCTGCCGGGATTCGAACCCGCCCTTTTTATTTAGTAAGCCAACGTCTTACCGCTGCACCAAGTTAGTACCTGGCAAATACTGGTTTGGTCGTTGTATTTACAGTGGATGGCGTTGGAGCCTGTCACTATGACGTCGTAGGCACGATGGCTTCCAACCATTTTACTATTTTCATCTTCAACCTTTGAGAGCGGGGCATAAAATCCGCGCAAAATTGCGCTTGTGCCAGATTACCGTTTCGGGAGTGTTCCTAGTTAGCGTACGCCTCGGACAAGGAATATTTAAGTGTGTGGTTTTAACTTAATTCTAAGAATATCAGTCTATACAGGTTAAAAAAATATATCAAATGGAACAAGGAAAGCCCGCTTTGGGTGAACAATGTTTCAAAAAAGTTCTAGAGCGTTGGTTAGCAAACGGAAAGTCCTGGGGTCGACTTTTCCACGTGAGGTTTCCCAAGATTTTTCCTCACCCATACCAGGCAAACGCTGTGATAGTATCTATAAATAGGCCCTGGCCGTCTATCTGCCAACACACTCTTCCAACCCTATCCCGGTTTGATCTTTATATACCTAAAGGCTTTAAAATAACTTTAAACAAATCCTTCCAGGATCCTTTTACCCCACCCTATCCCGGGCGATTGTTATGCTTAAACAACATAAATCAATTCACACATGCACAAAAATCACACACTGTAGATGTGAATATACGAATATAATATACTGGGTGTCAAGAATACTAAGATACTCCCGTTCATTCTCCATTGTCAATTCTCGGTGGTGGAGCGTTTGCGTAGCATTTGGAGGTCAGGGGTTCGATCCCAACTGCGGACCATGCTGACAGGTTTTTCCACCCCCCTGTGCCAGTACATTTATGCATACACCGTCGAGGTAGTAGGAACAGAGGGTGGATAGGAATCAGTGAGGGTTGGTAATTAAAAATTCACATTGTGTAGACGATATTTGATTGGGTGTCAGATCCAATGAGGAACAAGATAGCTGGCTAGTTACAAGTTGCTGTTGTTTATGTAATTCAGTGTGTCCGGTGAAGCCAAGAAGTTAGTTAGTTGATGAAACTCTTACACGTTTTTAGTTTTTTAATTAAAACTTATTGATTTGCTCCGCTTATTTTTTCTATCTTACGTATATAAAAGCAATACTTTGAGATGAAAACTATAATATATATTGTGTTACGAGATTGCAGAAAGCAGAAGATTCATAGTTTACAATAAACACTGTGTTATAATCAGAATACAAAAGTCTCGTTTGTTAGATGGATATTGTGCGACCTCTCGTGCCTAGGGTCGAGTTCGAACCCTGATAAATTTAATTCTTTTTAAAAAGAAAATTGGGTTAATGAGTTGGAACCTGGCACACACAGTTGTCTATTTTTTTTATTTTTTTATTTTTTTTCAATTATTTTTCAAATAATAAATTTGTCAAATATCATTTCTGCTTCTATTTGTGAGTTTCTTTTACCACGATATATTAAAATTGGATTTAATCTATATGTCCTGTAATTAGCATTACGCACTTTGAATTGACAATGAATGTGAATTTTCTTTATGACCTTTCGGCATCTACGGTTCAGGCCGGGATAGGGAAGGGGAAAGGATTCGGGAAGTTGTCGGCCAGAGCCTATGTTGAAAGTGCAATCCCGACATTTGCCTGGTGAGACAGGAAAAACCTCAGTCAGGATGGTCCGCCTCTGGGATCGAACCCACGACCTCCAAATGCTACGCAAACGCTCTACCACCGAGAATTGACAATGAAGAATGAGCGGAAGTATCTTAGTATTCTTGACACCCAGTATATTATATTCGTATATTCACATCTACAGTGTGTGATTTTTGTGCATGTGTGAATTGATTTATGTTGTTTAAGCATAACAATCGCCCGGGATAGGGTGGGGTAAAAGGATCCTGGAAGAATTTGTTTAAAATTATTTTAAGGCCTTTAGGCATATGAGGATCAAAGCCGGGATAGGGTTGGGAGTGTGTTGGCAGATAGACGGCCAGGGCCTATTTATAGGTACCATCATAGCGTTTGCCTGGTATGGGTAAGGAAAAATCTTGGGAAACATCAGTTAGAATGGTCGATCGCAGGACTTTCCGAATGCTAAACCAACGCTCTAGAACTTTTTTGAAACATTGTTCACCCAAAGCGGGCTTTACTTGTTTAATTTGATATACCTTTTTAACCTGTATAGACTAATATTCTTAGAATGAAATTAAAATCACACACACATTCATGCCTGAGGTGTATCACTAACTAGGAATACTCCCGAGATGATAATCTGGCACACTGCGCGGTGGGTCATCGATGCGCGGAATCGATGACCCACTAACCAAAAAGGCATTATACAAATTTTTACGCCTCGCACTTAAAAGTTGATGAAAATAGGAAAAAGGTTGGAAGCCATCGTGCCTGCGACGTCATAGTAACAGGTTCCGATGCCATCCACTGTAAATACAACGACCAAACCAGTATTTGCCAGGTACTAACTTGGTACAGCGGTAAGACTTACTAAATAAAAAAGCCAGGTTCGAATACCGACAGAGACTTTTTTTTTCTTCTTTTTTTGTTTGAAAATATATTTTTGTATGTTCACATGTATTATTAATTATTGCTTTGGCATACAAATAAGGCTACTGAAAGCTAGGATATATATATACATAAACCACGTCTGGCCCGCGAGGTATGTAAGGGAGCACGGTGCGTCCCGAAGGGAGCTGGGCGACGTGAGCCTCAGGGGGGGGGGAAGCCCCCGGTTAGCGGTGGGCATACGCAATGTAGCACTTTTGCGTATGCTAACCAAGGCCTGCGCCCCCCTTCCCCCGAGGTGCATTTTTAGTTACCATGGGTTAGCGGCTGTTAGGTAAGGTCAGGTTCCACAAACAGATAGAAATGTATTTTGATAGAAAGAAACGAAAGTATAAAGATACATAACCGAACCTGACCTTACCTACCTACCCTAATCCATGGTCACTAATTTTATATATTGTACGACAAATGGAAGAAAGCAATTATTAATAATAAATTTGAACTTAAAAAAATATATTTTTTAAGACAAGAAGAAGAATGAATTTTAACTTTTTTTTTAATACAAATACTGCACTTTTAAGAACAACCTTGAAAATGCAAGAAAGGAATTATTAATAATAAATTAAAACTTTCAAAAATATATTTTAATAAAAAAAAGAAAAAATCTCGCACGCTTGCCGGAGATCGAACCCGGGTTTTTTATTTCGTAAGCCAGCGTTCTATCAATACGCCACGCTAGGCAGCTGGCAATTCGTGCTTTATTTAAATCCCCAACCGTTTACATCACCCACTTCTACCAAAAGCACTTTGAACACAGAATTTATAATGTTTTTTTTTTTTATTATTATTATTCCCAGTTGGAATTGGCGAATAAGCGCGCTGCCAGCAAATGGAATTTACTTTCTTGAAAGATAGTTCTGAAATGTAGGATATATATATAAATAAACCGCTGAGGGTAGTGAGTTCAATGGCTGATTTAACAACACATTTGTTATAGTCTGTGTAGCTAAGTGGTCTGCGTGACACACACTCATTCGTAAGGTCTCTGGATCGGTTCCACGAACGGCTTTCTAAATTTTTTCTTCTAGGAATTAAGCGCTGTATGATCACGATAGCTGCTGAAAGAGATTTATCCCGCACAGGGAGAAAAACACAAGACAGAGAGAGAAGGGATCAGGGGGAGAGAGACGGAGACTGTGTATTCATAAGCGTTGAAATTTCATTTATTTCCATGTCTTGCGCCATTTTTCTTCTTCTTTTTTCCTCTTTTTTCACTTTTTCCCCGTCTTCTTCCAGGTAAGCACTCCAACCTCCACTTATTTTTCTAAGTGGCTGTACAATGGCCATTATTACAATGAAACAGCTTCAATTGAAAGAAATGGTGTAAAACAAATGTAAATAAATATAAATTTAACTTATCCTTCTACTAAAGGGAACTTTTCTTAACAACCACATGGCCTCGAGAAAATACGCTACTTTCGACCGTACAAACGAAACAAAAGTGTAAAATGTCCCCCGGTTCTGGCGGTGTACGATAACCAGCGTATAAATATATTTATAAATCTTGTTGGTTTGTCTGTGTACTTAGTGATCAAAGACTCCTAGGGAAAAACACAATCAACTTTAACACTGCTTGTTTGTGTTCCTGGGAAAGAGCAGGTTATTTCTGCACTTTAAGAGGGTTCTTCACTCCAACCCCCCAATTTTAGCATTTTTCAAAAACTAAGAGTACTATCAAAAATATAAGTTCATAGCGCACTAGAGCTTACAAATTAGCATGAAATACAATGGACAGCGATCTCGAAATCTTGTCCATTGATGGGTGATACGTTTTCAAAGATTATGACGTCATTATTTAATTGAAGTCTCAGCACTTATCGACAAGATTTCGAGATCGCTGTCTGTTGTGTTTCATAGTAATTTGTAAGTTCTAGTGCGCTATGGACTTACATTTTTGATAGTATTCTTAGTTTTTTTAAAAATGTCAAAAATGGGGGTGGGGGGTTGGAGCGAGGAGCCCTCTTAACATGCTTGGACAACTCCTTTGTCACCAAAGAAAGCTGGCCTCGTGTTGACTGCAACATGAACTTCTATCGCCAGCAGGATATAGCGTCGCTTGAATAAACATCGGTTTTCCCATATGGACCGACATTGATCAATATAGATATCGGTTAACAACATGGTTCCATGACGAGTGCTCTATTTTATAATTTTAATTTATTCACTGTGAACAAAAAGTTTTGTAAAAAATGGATTTATCCTTTGCACGATACTTACTATAGTTTTAGAAAATAGATAAATTAGTGTTACCGATAATCGATGTCGATCCCACATCGATGGACGTGGGCTCAAGCGGGCCACTCTCCCGCCCGCGTTAAAGATGTGAGGCGATATGGATCCCATGAACGGCTAACGTGCATGTGTTACTGGGGAAATATACTAAAAGTGACACTGACAAGGTCACTTTTTAATTAGGAAAATCACTGTTTTTAAACAATCTGTTCACTATTTCAACTAATTTCAGTTTGTGGATACTTGGTTCGTTAATCAAACATTTTCTACTAGGTGAGGGCAGCCGAGTAAATTCATGCAGTTGTATACTTAAATAGTAGTTATTAGCCGGTTTACAATCTATATAATTTTACTGAACATGCACTACTACGGTGCCAGTGGAAATTTGTCCAAAATATTCATAATTCTCGTACAGTAGTTTAATTCCCAGTAGTGCAAACTTCTTGCCACGCTTTCGTGGATTATACCCCCGCCCCCACATTTTCATGGTTTCAAAATAACAACAAATTCAAAATGTATCTGATTGGTAAAAGAAAAATAATGTTTTAATGCGACGGACCACTGACTATTTCACTGTAATTATGCTAATCCAAGTCTGAGATCCGAGTCCAACATCGGGTTGAAATAGTCACCATTTCAAAAATCCTATTGTGTATTGATCTTACTGTTGATGACCTACTTTTTCGTTGGTCGCGAATTACTGTATAAAGTTGCCACCTCCGAAATTAATCACATTTGAGTCAGCATTTGGTCATTAGTTGCTCCAAGATTTTTTTGTGTATATGGAAAAACTTTCGCGTCAGTGATATTACCGTCATGATCTTAATGTCGTTTAACGCGTCTCATCACCTCTAATAACTGGGTAGGTCGTAAAGGGTATGGGGTTCTAATTTTCGATATATTTAACAACAGAACACTCACATGTATTTTATCAACACCCCCATCCCCCTGCAATTGGGGGAGAGTATTGCAATTGGTCGTGGACTCGTGTAACAAACAAAAACGTGGTATAGTAGGTTGTGAAGGGTTCGGTTTTTAGTTTTCAGTAACGTTGAGAGAGAGAGAGAGAGAGGAAAAATGCGCTGTATATACTAGTGCAGTCAGAAATAATCCTAACTTTGGCTGCCACGTCGTTGTATGTGGAACAATTGCGCTGCGAGTGCGTAGAGGTATTAGCTAATGTGTTGTGAGTAGTATATCAGACCGTTAGTTAGTGCAGGTATCAATCTTAAGATAGTCCGGTACTTTTCCAAGGGAACTGTTAAGGCAGTCTGTCGGAATGGTTAGATGGCTTCAAGAGTAGCGAGTGAACATAAATTTTCAATTAAACTGGATTAGACATGTACTCTGCTGCGTCAAGCTTACGGGAAGAAAAACCATTGCCGCGGAACTAAGTTACAAGTTCCACAAGTTGTCGCGTGTCCAGTGAAGATAATCCACGTCCAGCACACTCAAGATGAACCTATACCGTACAAAGCATAATATATCTTCCTTTCTCAGCCTCCGTATTCTCCGGATCTAGCTTAATTTGATTACTACCTGTTTTCGAAAATCAAACAATTGGTCAAAAGGTTCACTTCTGCCGAAGATGTCAAGACGTATGCGACACGCGCTGTGAAGAAGGTGACCAAAAATGGCCTGCAGGACTGTTTAGACAAATGGTATGAACGCTGCCAAAAGTATGCTACTGCCCAAGGTCATTTAGTTTCTAGGTGAGGTTGTCGACAGTATTCCTCGACAGTAAAAGTTTCTGCGAAAGTTGGGTTTATTTTTGATTGTATTAGTGTAAGCATCATATAAGTCTGTTGGATCCTAGATTTCATTAAGAATGTCATGTAAAGAATTTGTGCGCGTGGTTACGGGTTCAAATCCTTACTGGGGTCCATTGAACGAAGTGGTTCGAAGCCTACTTGATCAAAAGCAACGATCTCCAACAAAAGATGGCAGCACTGTCTCCGTATATGTCTAATGTATTCTTATCGTTGAACGAAATTTCCTTGCTGCTCCTATAAATTCAAGCCTAGAGAGTTCAAAATTCCAAGGAAGAAGGTTCATAACCAATTCAAGCGCATGATCGATGCCGATTTTTTTATTTTCGTTTTCCTTCATTGTTGTTGTGAATATCGAAACCTCTAACAGTGAAGCTCTTTCAACAATGAACAAAAAAAAAAGAAAATTAAAAATCGGCATCAATCATGCTCTTGAATTGGTTATGAACTTTCTTCCCTGAAATTGAACTCTCTAGGCTTGAATTGTAGGAGCAGCAATGAAATTTCGTGTAACAGTGAAAAGGCATTAGACATATACGGAGGTAGTGCTGCCATCTTTTATTGGAGATCGTTGCCTTAGATTATCCTTAAGTGTTTCGTCCTTAGCTCACCAGCTCGTTTAGGACGTTAGTAACAATTCATTTACTCATGTAAAGAATTTGTTTTCTATAAATCCGGTACACATCCTGCCTTAACTTTTTTATTTGCACTTGTTTAGTTATTAGCATTTAAATTATATAAAATCGTGGGAACCATGTTTATAGGCTTAATTTCTAAAAATAAATTTAAATACGTAAAGATATCATAGATACGTCAGCGATATTGATATGCCCACTCGGGTATTATTCGTTGATAGAGAGCAGACCTAAATGGTGTATACTATTTTGTTAAAACTGGACTCGTTTTTAGTCATTCGTAGAAATGGTTTCGTTTATAATATGGGAGCGTAGAATGTTGTACATCAGCTGGGATGCCGACTACTTACTATGCCTTGCTAGTTCCCTATAAAAGAAGTAGTAATTCGGAGTTGGGATTCTGCATAGCTAAATAACACTCGAATAAAAGTGAATTTTATTTATGTTAGGATTCATGATTATCAACGTTCAGTTCAATTACAAGTTAAGACTCATGTTATTGACAAGATATAGAAACTGTCTTTAACAGGTAGCTATGCAACAGAATTCAAGACCGGGGGGAAAAGGAATAAGTCCACGACGACGACTAAAATGTTAGCGGTTCTACTGTCAAGGAGCTTCTTGTCTTGTTCAAGGACAAGCTGCCCTTTATGATAAATATACAGAGATTGACGCCAATACCAGCTCTGCACTGAAGCTGAGAGCCGTTGGTGGGGGAAAGATAGTGATTTACGTCAATCGACGCTTTTCTTGAAGGTCTCAGTTCAGCCCACAGAAATACGTGATATTTTAGTTCTTTAGTATCAAAGGTCGTTTTCACCATCACTCAACACTATTGTTCTGTGTGTTTGCTTCTATAAGCGACCACATTAAAGTGTATATGCTTTCTTGGGCTGTAATTCACTATATGGAAAATGATCAGTAAATGTAGTCTTTTTCACTATTCCCCAATAAAATAGAGCTTCTGCATAGCAGCAAGATCTAAGATTATGCGTTTTGTAGATTTAAATTAGGATTGCGAAAATGCGTTGGTATCAATATTATGAAGGAATAAATTAGCATTTACTGCTAGCGAGAGTGAACAACATACATCCGTTAATACCTACCTACCTTTCCATCCGATTACGCGAAATCTGCCTCTCCACTCCTTCAGCAAATATTTTAAATCAATTGACCAATTTGCTGTGACAGTGTACTAATGCACACGTGGGAAAACATGTAATACTGATGGAACTGGTTGAATGGGTATTTTCCCAGAGGTCGAGCTAACCCGCTGTTAGAATGAGGGCATCTCCTACTAATCCTGGGATAGTCTACGTCAAATATCTCTTTCACTTATCATTTCCATTAATATCATATGTTTGGCTGTGTTTGTTGTGAGTTAGCCCACTATTGTACTAAGGCTCTCAATTTTGAAATGCGAGCATGTTAATGATGTAGCGAACTCTCTTGAATTTCATGGCATTACAACACGTTGAATCACCCTTATACCAGCTTGATCACATCAGTCTTAAATTTCGTTTCATGGATGACAAATACACTTTAGTGCGCTGTAGAGAGAGTGATTCGACAGTTTGATTGTGGTCTACTTGCATGACCTTCAGTCTTCTTTTTTTTTTCTCGAGAGGGAGGGGGGAGGGATTGTTCCTTCCTCACAAAGCTAGATCAGACGTTAATATTATGATCTACATTTTCCTGAAGTCGTACGTTTTCTCTTGCATAGAGAATCAGGTGCTCGAACGACGTCGTTGGGTTAACTTTATCTGTCGTTAAGACTTCTCATGTCAGCTCACATTTATCGCGGAATATCTACGCACTTGATTGCATCTATTAGTTTTAAATAGACGAAGGATAGTTCTCTGGTTGACATCCATCGAGCGTAGTAAATATTTGAGTCACACGTGTGGCACATTCGTCTTGTGTACAACTGCAATTGGTTCGGCAAGAGTGCCATTGGTTTTGCGTAGTGCAGTGAAAATTTCTTAGCAATAAGGAACTTCATTATTGCATATATTTTAACTAGTATCACTACTAGAGGTCATTGTGAATATCCTCTGTAGCCCACCTTCAGAATTCGTTTTAATTTCGAAGAGTTAGAACGCTTCTCACGCTGGCCATCCTGATTGCTCAGTACGAAGTTAAGAGACTGATGACAGTATTTTCTGTCTTGTTAAGTGGAAAATAAATAAGTTATATCTACTAACAAGGAAGTTTTGCATTCTGATTCTAATGTGTCATATCTTTCTTTCACAGGTGCAAGAATATTGGTAACATTGTTGCACGCATTAGAGAGAACCGATAGCAAAAGGGGAGTAGCTGCTTTGTGCATTGGAGGTGGAATGGGAATAGCTATGTGTGTCGAGCGAGCATGAACGATTGTCATGCTACAGTATTAGCGACAATCTAGATATTATTGCAATTAGTATTTCAAAAAGATTTTTTATAAGAGCTTTTTATCAAAATTTTATATTTTTATACAATTTTATATGTTGGAATGTGGTTTGTTTTTGAACATATCTATTGTTATAAGCATTGTTATCGAGGTCATGATACTGGTTATGGTTATGAGGGAAGGATTAAAATGTATTAATACAGTATTCGTATATACACACAGTTCTATTAAATATACCTTGAGCTTTTTAAATTAAGTTTATGAGACTGTTATTCAGATTTATAGAATTTTATATAGAACGTAAATATAATATGTATCAGATGTCTGTATCTCGTAATTTTCTGTTTTGTTTTAGTGTAATTACGCAGACAGAAGTATTATAATACAAGTGCCATTTCAAATATCGGTGTTAGTGTAGAGAAACTGCAGCAAACGATTCGTTCTTTTCTGTTTCAATATGCAAGCGGGTATCAGTTTTAAAAAACCTTGTTCACATTTAAAATACTGTGTAAGAAGTTGCACGCAGAAACAAGATACGATATATAAATTGTGTTTATTTCGTTTCCGCTTTCTCTTAAGTTGTGATATAACAGCATGTCACTCAGTCAACAGGGGGGGGAGGGGGGATAAGACAATGTTTTTCTGAATTAGGAGTATTTCAATTACCAGCAAGAATACAAATAATGGAAAAGTGAATAAGTATTATTGAACTCAGTTTGTTTTTGTTTTTTTATGAATAGTAGCAGTCCCAATCTCGTTTATTTTATTTAGTATTAATTATTGAGCTGTTATTGTACTTACAGTATACTACTCAGGAAGATACTTCAATGAAAACACATTGTGAAAACTTAAGTATACATACATGAAAGGTGTTAAGTGTACAAAGTTGTAGAAAACGCAGTTAAAGGAGCTTCAAGCATACTCAGTAAACCACAGAAATACTTTTCTTACACTACCGTATGTATCTTAATTGATATAAAAGTGATATTTGCTATTCTCTAAAATCGTGGTGTGATATAATTGGTTTGTAATGTGAAACGATGTAAGCTGCTCTGTATTGTTTTTGCCAACTACATAAAATGACAATAGTCTTCTGTTCCTAAAGACACATGTTTCGTAACTGTATAAATGAGACTGATAAGTGAAATTATTTTGCATCTGAACTTTGAACTGTAGTAGAAAATAAACTTTACATTTGATATTCAAGTAACTATTTAAATTTTGATTCTTCAGTCCTTTCCTAGTATAGACTTTGCTTTTATTGTGATTAAAATCTATTCCAGCTAATGATGAAACACAAGAAGCGACTGTTTTGGAATGTTTAATACTGGCAAGATGAATTCACAGTGAACTGAGCCAAAGTTCCGCAAAGGCCATAAATAAATTCAGCTAGCTACTTCACTGTCTCAAACAATTGCTAACAACCAGAAAGTGGATATGATACGTATAACTTTAGTATTATAATTACGTAGGATACTCTTTGTCCATGGTTGGGACTTACTGAAGAACGATTCGGAATACTCTTTATACTCTAGTTTTCTCAGAAGGTCTCTGCACCCGATGGAAAACAATGGCAAACCACCATCTGTTCATCTTGTCCAAGGCTCTTTGCATCGTAATTCTGCCTCCGAACAGAATACCAATCATCATATTTTAGGCACTTACGTATTTCACACGTAAAGAATTTAATAGTATTCGTGGATCTAACTTTTAACAACGAGAACTTCCCAAGCTGCTCCAAGTAGTATGTGACGTTATATATGCCACCACAATTTGCACCTATAATTTAATGTAAACGAAGGAATAAAAACCAGTAGAAAAACGCAAGTAATTTCAATAAGGCACCTATTTCTACCCACAGTATTTAATTGTGGCTAGTACTTCAGTTTTCAAATTGGCATCTCTTGAAACCAAGAAAGAGTGATCAATAATTTATTTGACTTCTTTTGAAAACAACGAATGCACCGTTCTTTTTTAAAGGTCTGGTGCAAGGTAGAGGTTTGCTTCACTACGCGTTGTAATTGGATAGTGAATGACCCTTGGTTGGATTTATAATCCTTACTATAAAATGGTGTAAGGATGTACTGTTTTGACTTTTGCACTACAAAATGAGGGTTTTCGGTGCCTCAAATCCTGAAATTCTGTGTTGACGTAGTCATTAGATGGAAGTGCGCTTCATCTGTGAACCATATCAGTTCTGGCTGTAGTTCGTTGTCCTCAATCCCCACGACTGTCCGTGCCAAGGCCAATCGTTATTCCTTTGGCCGTTGTGGATTTGGCAAACCACTCTCAGAATGGGATGCACAACGTAATGTACGTGTTGTACAGCGCACGGGGGGAAAAATCCCCAAAATTTAAATTTAAGAAGAAAAACTCTGAAACCATCTTTAGTTGTAGTTTATCGAATACACAAAACCACTTTGTTTGTAATACTGAAAGGCATAAGCATTAGCGCATGTGTACTATAAGTTGTTCCCCACCCCACCCCATTTTCGGGATATGTTTGTATACATTTTCTGTCGCCAGCTGCCATTGCGCAGGTATTTTTTTGTTAAATAGGGTATCTACTTGGGTTATAATGAAATCATATGATATAATGTAGATAAGAGCGGTATCCTACTTTTTTTTTTATTATTATTATTAAGTTTATGCATAAATTCGTAGCCCTTTTTTGCTGTGGCAAAGGACCTCGCACAAAATCAATGGAAAAGTCCTTTCGGTCAAATTCTTGGGAACTTTGGATTCCGATAGTTCATAACATCCTGAACAAAGCTCTCAATGGGTACAAGTCACGAAAATTGAAGTCAGAGCTTCGATGACGCTAAGTAAGTATAGGATTTTCTGAAGCTGCTTACCAGTTTTGGTTATTATTGTGTCTGAAACTGGTAAAGGCTTTTAGGTACGTGCGCACATGTTGCACTAATCCTCTGGTATATGGGATAAATTCGACCCCAACAATACGTAAAGTAGCCATCAAATCAAGTTTTGGATAATGTAATTAATGCTCGTAATGTAGATAATTATTATTGATGTAATTGATCCATAGCTAATATAAGTACTATGAGAAATAGTTTCATTTTATTAGAGCCTTTGATAACGTAGCTAACAAAAGATCATTTATTCCCGATAACTCCGTCCATCCGTGTTCAAAAAATCAATTTCCAAAACTACAAGCTGTAGAAAGGTGGCTGAGGTGTCGTTAGAGAGGCCTTGGCTAGACTAGCTCAGAGTCGCCATAATCGTCTTACCAGTGGGCAAGTGTTGCTAACCCATCATTTAAATTTAGGGTCAATCCATATGAAATCAACCAATGGGTGTTGCTGACATATTTTATTTTATTTTTCATAGTACATTTTCTGTTAATATGTACACCTTGGAGTACAAAAATTTTTTTTTTACAATTTTATTACCACTTTGGCTTTTAGCGGCCATTTTGTTTATGAGGGTCGGCCGAGCGATCTTTTTATTTATTAAGATATCAACTTGAAATAAAAACCATCTCATTCTGAATGAAACCATCTACAAATCATATTATGACCAAAAATGTTTTAAGGAAATAACCTAAAACTTAACTAGAAAAATGTGTTTTGATTAGAATAAACTGAAGACTTTAGAGTTTTTTTTTTTTTTTAAAGAAGAGATTAAAAACAGCTTTAATGTTTTTTCTCCTTAAAGATATAATAGAAGGGAAGATTTTAAAAAAATGATACCTTTTAAATGCCTTCTTTAGGTTTTACGGGCCTTCAAATATCGCAATTTATCCAAAAGTGCCTATTTTCAAACAGGTATATCTCAAAAATGGTTAAAACAAAAAATCTGAAATTTTCACAAAATACCCTTCTAGTGCCTGGTAATAAACACACAAAATTTCATCATTGTGTTTTACTCAAAGTTTTTTTTTTTAATTCAAGAAATAAGCAAAAATACACAGTACGACGCACATTGACGCAGACGCCTAAAGTGTTAAAACACTGGAAAAAAAGGGGGTTAAATTAGTGAAAAACACAGTGATGAAATTTTGTGTGTTTATTACCAGGCACTAGAAGGGTATTTTGTGAAAATTTCAGATTTTTTGATTCTGTCCTTTTTGAGATATACCTGTTTGAAAATCGGCAATTTTGGATAAATTGCGATATTTGAAGGCCCGTAAAACCTAAAGGAGGCATTTAAAAGGTATGATTTTGTATTATATCTTTAAGGGGAAAAAACATTGAAGTTGTTCCTTCTTTAAAAAAAAAAAAATCCCTTCTTTGAAAGAAAAAAAAAATCTTCAATTTACTCTAATCGAAAAACATTTTTCTAGTTAAGGTTATTTCCTTGAAACTTAACACATTTTTGGTCATAACATGATTTGTAGATGGTTTCATTCAGAATAAGATGGTTTTTATTTGAAGTTGATATCTTAATAAATAAAGTTATTTAACTTATCGCTAACCTCTAGAAGCGTCAAAAACGGTTGATCCTTATAAACAAAATGGCTGCTACAATCCATAGTGGTAGTGGTAATTTTTTTTTAAAAGTCATTTCTTACTCTGCATGTATAAAAATAAAATATGTCAGCAACAAATTATTTTTTTATTGGTTGCTTTCGTATGGATTGACCCTTTGATCAATGTTTCAAATTACTTCAATTCCGTTGGACGTGTGTGTACCAAAATGGGCATAGATGTGATTTTACACAATAGAAAAGAACTGGAGTTTCCCGTCCTCAAACACCCTAGATTTCAGGGTTGCCAACCCACTTTAAAATTCAATTTTTCATGGACCCCGCATAAAATCAATAGTAAAGGCCCTTTGATCAAATTCTTTAGAACCCTGTTTGATGTTTTTTAATAGTTTATAACGTCCTATAAACAACTAATACGCAGAACCGAGCGTATTAGCTCAGTGGTAGAGCATTGTCGTAGCATTGGGGAGGTCGTGGGTTCGATCCCAGCGGCCGACCATCATGACAGGTTTTTTCCTGTCACACCAGGCAAATGCCGAGATGGCACTTTCTTCATAAGCCCTGGCCGACCTTCCTTTCCCCCTCCCCTGTCCCGGCCTGAGTCTTACAGTTGGCAACCCTGGTTTACTGCAGTAATTAAGACGATTCCGGTTGCTCTGAACTAGTCTAGCTAAGAGCTTTCTAACGACCTCTACAGCTTGTGGCTCCTGAGATTTATTTTTGGACAAGCTTGGGCGGACGAAGTATGCCGGATTATAAGGTCTGTATTTGTTATCTACGTTCTAATAAAATGAAACAAAATTCCCTATTGTAACAGAAAAAGTATTTATATTAGTTACGGATCAATAACAATTATTATCGGCATTATACGTATTAATTACATTGTTCAAAACTTGATAGATTTTTACATATTGTTAGTGTCGAATTTATCCCAAATACCAGAGAATTGGTGCAATATGTGCGCACGTACCTAAATCCTTTATCCAGCTTCAAAGGTACAATAATAACTGAAAATGGGATACTTATTTTACAGAAACATTATAAGCAACTTCAGCTAATCCTACACTTATTTAGCTTCGTAGAAGCTTTGATTTCAATTTTCGTGACTTGTCCCCATTGAGACTTTTGTTCAGGATGTTAGGAACTATCGAAATCCAAAGTTTCAAAGAATTTGCCCGAAAGGACTTTTCCTTGATTTTGTGTGGGATCCTTGTATTGTTTGACATACATTTGAGATGCAAGGAAGATACAAACTAATCAGTAATATATTCTTCTGCATTATCTAAGAGACTGTCTACCAACGCTGGGGCAATTTTTTTATTCCACTCTATAGGAATAGCTGGTTTGGAGTTAAAGATGTCGTCAATCCAAGTTTGAAGAGCATTTCGTTTCAAATGAGTTTTCTTAGATATTGTTCGATAGAGAACGGAAAAGGTGGAAATCTGAGGGACAAAATCGGGGGAATAAGGAGGTTGTGAAAGACCCTTTCAACCAAGCTCAACTGCTTTTGTCATATTAGCGGTCGTCAGCAGGTATGGTTACGTTTCTTGACAATTCCCAGTACATGACGCCATCCTTGTTACACTTAACATTATCTTCTGGTTTTGCACCCTTTTTGTGGGGTGGAGGGCACGCAGGTAACGATCACGAGCAAAAAAACACAAATGTCCACTCGGTGGTTTCTGTTATTTTTGTTTAAAATATGCGGTATCCACACACCCAATTTCTGAACCTTTCCAATGGAATGCGAATGTTACACGATGGTTGACTAGTCAGTTAATTATATCTTCTGATTGACTGACGTGAATCTAAACGGTCTTCATTAAAGCCTGATGGTCTTCCTTAACATGGACAACGACTCTGCTTAAAACGATGAAACTATTTCCTTGCCGTACTTTTCCCGTACACAGCGCAAACGTTTCCAACCGCCTCCTCTGTTAAACTCAAACCAAATAATATGTATTAGTTTTTCTCCACTTGTAACTATAGTCTATATTAAACAGGAGCCGAAGGACTGTGAACATGTGCTACCACCAGACTTCAGCAGCGAACATACGATTGGGATGATCTATGTGTCGTTAAAAAGTTCCGGCGAAACCTTTCGAACGACACCTCATCCACCTCCTAGCCATAGTAATTCTTGAGTTGAAAGTTATCGATTGTCCCTATTAGTTACTATGGGGAACTGGGAACAGCTCATCCTACCTGGATAATCTATGCGGCTTTGAACTCTCTTTGCCTAAACCTTTGGAACGACATACCAAACACTTTCCTAGCCCTTAGTGTTTGGTATTCAGAAGGGAAAAAAAAATGTGTGGAAATATGCTTCTTCTTATGATACGCGTATTCGAACATGAAGATGAACTGAGAAACAGTATAGATATTTTAAAAGAGATAGTGTAAGATTTTGAACTTCACCTATCATTTAATGAATCGCAATTAGAGATGGGATTTTGGATATTTTCGATGTTTTGAGAACTATTGCACCCAATCGACACAAACGTTTTCTTCTGTACCGTACTTCTTACTGTATTTAGTCATATTACGACTTCCACGATGAAATACTTACCTACTGGTTCCTGAATTGAAACTTGTCGATTGTCCCCATTAGCTACTATAAAGTCGCCCTATCTGGAGATCCTTTCATTCGATCTGCAGACTTTGAACTCGTCTCACCGAGACCTTTCAAATGACACCTGAACTACCTTCGTAGATCTAGTAGTTCCTCAGTTGAAAGTTGTCGACGAACGGACATAGGTGATATATGTCGCTTCGAAAACATTTCGCCGAGACCTTTCAAATGACACCTCAACCACCTTCGTGGTCGTTCCTGAATTGAAAATTGCCGATAGATGTGTGATCCTAGCTTTTGGTGCTGAAGCCAAAAAAAAAAAAAAAACAGCTTTTCTCTGCTCCTGGCGTTACCATAATTCTTCGTTGACCTCGAAAGGGGCAGTCAAGCATTACGCTGTAGTTATCGCGCGAAGTTTATATATATATTATTATTTTATGAAGAGATGATGAGAATTGTTTATGCAGTAAAAGTCCGTATTGTAAATTAAATACTCGCGAAGAAAGTCATTTAACATGTTAGGATAAGTGGAGCAATTTATTCTTCAAAATCGTCGGATAACAATCGTAGAATTGTGTCAGCGGTGAGAAAAATCATAGCTCGTGATACGATAAAAACTGACTTGTACATGAACAAAGTGTCAGCACTCTGGATCCTTCGCTTGCTGACATCTTGGCGAAAACAGAAGCTGAAGTTGTGTTCACAGGAACTGTTGGCCATGCATTCACGTGATGCAAATGGATTTTTGTCCCAGTTGATCGCCATGTATGATCTTGGATTCATTAGTTCGATTTGGATGCCAAACAGGTATCAAAATAATTTAGTTATTCTTACTCACCACCTCCAAAGAAAGCCAGAGACCGAACTTCATCTGGAACATTATTGCTTTCAAATTTCTGGGATGAGAAAGACATTCTCTTTTTCTGACGGTTTACTTGCAAAGAACAATGTCATCAATGTAGCATGACAGTGATTTTCTGACAAAGTTGCGCGCAGTTATGAAGGAAAATGTCGTAGGATACACGACAAAGGGCCTGCTCACTGCTCTGAGGCAACAGCAAATGTTGTCCGGACATGTGCGCATCAAATTTTATAGCATTCTTCATACTCTCCTACGTCTCTCCTATGTCTCCTACGTCTTTCCAGCATTAAAGTTTGCTTTGCCAGTTCTAGTTCGCAATATTGTAAAGTAGATACGACGGACTTTCAGGAAATGTATATAAGCTGGTAAAAAAGGTAGAAAAATAGTTACTTACATGTTATAATACCAAGATAGGCGTACACGAACATCAGAAACACAATAGAAAAGCGACAACCTTTCACAAAAGCGTTTCCACATGGTATGAGAGAAAATGGACAGGTAGGGGACTAGTGCTGAGGAGACGCCATGTTGCCAACTAACAGTACAGCAAGGTTATGGAGACGGTAAAATGACTAGATGGGTTGGATCGGCCGGGTGACCGTGCGGCGGTAGGCTAACGGCTCGAAGGTCCTGCCAGGGGCATGGGTGTAGATTTTAATAGCTATGGGGCGAATTTTGACGGGCCGAAGTCCAAAGTTACTAGACTGACCCATATAAAAATAAAGTTTTACCAAAGTTTTTTACTAGATGGGTCGGAGAAAATACCAAATGGAGAAGTAAGTGTGGAGGTTACTATGAACAGATAAGAGGCTTCCTAAATGAATAAGAGGGTGAAGAATCAGAGGGGAGGGATAAAATAATAATAATAAGGATCAAGGGGATAAGGGAGAATAAAGAAGATATTGAAACAGAATAAAAGTGCTATTGGAGACTGAACGAAGAAGAAACTACGCTGCAGGGAGTTACAGGCAGTTGAGGCCGGGTTCATGGTTGGCGGAAAAGTTAGAGATGTACGTCTGCTCCCATCTCTTCCTAACTGGCAGGTGAGTCAGGGTTCAGAATTTCCAGGGTGCTGACTCGGAAGGTTTAGTCAACGGTGCAGTTGTGATATGAACTGTGTTCAGGTGTGGGAAGATGCGGAACTTGTGATTTGAAGGAGTAGCGATGGTTGTTGATGCGGATTGTTAGAGGTGTGTGGGTTTGTCCAACGTAGAAGGCGAAACATACGTTACAGAGTAACAGATAAATGAGACGGGTGTCGGAAAGAGTACGTCTTGTGACTGGCAGGTTCTGCAGCAAGGTCTATTGAAATTGCCAGGTTTGGGGAGAGGGGACGGGATTGTTCCAGTTCTGGTGAGAATCGTGTTGTAATTCGGACGTCTGCGGTAGACTATTTTGTGGCAGGACGGGAATACTCTTTCAGTTTCAGGTGACGCAGTGAGTATGGGATGCGTATTTGGGGAGCTTTTGGAGAGCTCGAAGGCTGGAGAAGCGTCCCAAATCTCGAATGAATTTGACAGCGGAACCGGACGGAAAGCAGAAGCAATCGAGGCGTGTTCCACTCAAGCGCATGCGCAAAGCTCCTTAAACTATAAGTAACACTGACTAGCACTTCCACTTCCAGCTGGGTCTGGTGGTTAATGTATCGGGAAGCTGATCCAGAGGTCCCGGGATCGAATCCTGGTGTCGTTACTTTTACATATATTTTTTTAAAGAAAACTAACATTTTTGTGTGTGTATATACGCATTAGGAAATTTATTAAAAGTAGTGATTTATTATACCAAATAGAGACTACTGAAGTGCAAGAGAGACACGGTGCGTCCGAAGGAGCTGGGCGGCGTGAGCCGCGAGGGGGAGGGAGGTACCCCGGGTAGCGGTGGGCATACGAAAAAGTGCTGTTAACTTTCTATTCTCTTGGATGTAGGCTCTCCTTAGACGCGAGCCGACGATTGACCTTCTTTGGATATCTTCGCTCATGATCAGTGACAACTTCTGGCTTGTTGACAAACTGATCCGAGATTTAGCTGCTAGTGAAGGCTGGGGTAGTATTGAGTGAGAAAGACTGGAAGAGGAGGTCGGTTTGAGTTAAGGTAATTTCTGGTCCCGGCCTATTGTTGCGGATAAGATGGTCGGGATATCCACGATCAGTGAGAGCTGAGGAGAGGGTATTTAAATAATTTTGAAGTAGGTCATCAGAGGAGCAGATGCGGAAGCCCCGAACAGAAAGAGAGTTTGGTATGTATGGATGGAAGCTGTTGAAATGGAGATATTGTATACTTGTACACAATTCATTTGGTATTGTAGGTCCCAATCATGGAGACCTAAGCTGGGAATACTACTTTTAACGTTAATTAAGGCTGACACGATGCTAGCGTACCGTATTGACCATTCCAAATATATGTAAACTTGGTTTTGAATTAAATACCGGCGTTCAATACTGAATAACAGAAAGGAATGTACACGGTGATTCATAAGAAAGGAACACGTGGTAGTGTAAGATCACGTAAAGAAGCTAATAGTGTTGAAGGCACTTGGGTTGAATCGACAGGTACAAACATTAGGAAATACAGAGAATATACTTTACGATTTTTTTTATTTTTTGGTTGTTTTTACACCTTGTTTGCCTGAACGATACTGAGGAAATCACTAGATAGAAGTTACCTTTAAAAATGTTGGTATTACAAAGTAAACGCAAGCGTTTTTGTTATATTTTGAACTTTAATATACAAATAGTGAAGAAAGAAGAAGAAAAAAGATATAACACAAAATACATGAAATATATATATAATAAGCTGAATATCGACGAACAGTTGTTTTAGCAGACACACTACTGGGATCTTTGCTCTTTTATACGAATAAAGAAAACAAAAAAGTTTTATTTATTTATATATATATGGCAACGCTCTAGCCGAGCTGGTCTACCGGTTCCCGTAAGATCACCGAAGTCAAGCAGCTCTGGGTCTGGTCAGTGCTTGGATGGGTGACCGTTTCAGTACTCCAGATGGTGTTGCCTGTGCGGCGTCCACCCAGCGTCGTGAGGCCAATTGGGGAGCTACCTGAATAAAGAGGTAGTGATCACAGTCGCGAGCTTCAGCTCTCCTCTCCCAACACGTCTGGTCAGCGTGGGAGCAGACGACCACCTCCAATCTCCGGGAGAGGCCTCATCCAGTAATGGATTGAATATGGCTGTGTATTATTATTATTATATATATAACGAAGCGTCTGGGATTTGAGCTTATTAAATGTATTTTTTGCAAGCAAAAAAGGCTGGTTGAGATTTTTGTTTTTATAAACAAAAGAATGAAATGAAATGCGCATTCTTTGTTTTTAACAGACACGTATTTTTGGCCGAAGAGTAACAAAAGCTTGTTACTTACAGTATAATTGTGGCATCACCCCTGAAGGTAGTTGGAGGGGGCAGGGGGAGAGATCGTCTCCACAGATGCTTAAAGACTGGAGAACAAAGAAATCCATACACAGATGAAATGTTCTTGAACATCAGCATACCAACACCACTAAGGATGGAATACAGTTATCCTTTTGAAGTTGAAAAATCCCCACAGATTTACAATAATTTGTTATATACTGTTGGTAAGATGTGGACGCTTCTCAAGTCGATTGTTCTTGAGCCACATCAAGGAAAGTTGTGTATTCCCTGAAGGACCAAGTGAATTTAACGGGAAAGGTGCAGTTGAGGTTTTGCAGATGTTTTCAGTGACTCTTGTCCGTGAGTCCAGATCAAGAAAGTATCGTCGATATAGCGAAGCCAGGTGAAAGCTTTTAGAGTTGAGATATTGGATCTTCAGGCGTCCCATGAAAAGGTTGTCGTAGGAAGGGGTCATGCTGTGCCATGGCCGTGCCTTCGATTTGCAGAAATGATCTATGACTGGTGCCTTTCTTAACCGAGTAACGCGATAAATTCCCTTCGCTGCAACAAAGTTAAAGATAGGAACATTTCGCTTTTAATGTTCATTTTCCAAGAAGTCAAAAAACGGACATATATCAGCCTTCCTCTATAATGACCATATATGGAAGAGGAGTATTTCATTAGTACAATTTTGAAAAGTTCAAACCTACCATTGGAATGACTAGCTTTACCAATTTTAAAACATAAAATAAAAAGGATATGAAACCACACGTTTGGGATTGTACTACAAGCAGTATGGATAGAGACGAGTCTGACTTTGTAAACAGAAGCTTGAGCAAATAGACCTTCCCGGTAATATTTTGCTCCAAAGTTGGAACATTTACGAAAATTCCATATTTTAAAGCTAAATATCTTGACTCTCTTAATCAGTTAAAGTAAACCTGCTTAGAAGCTTAGCAGATTCTATCCTTCGTAAATAAAAAAAAAACAAAAAAAAAAAAACAAGTTAAGCTGCCCGGATAACTGAAAAGGCGCCAGCTCAAGTGCTCTTGAGCAAAATATAATCTTCTTTCTTCAACCTAACGTCTTCATAAAATATAGCGGAAATTATCAAGGAGTAAAAACTTTAATCTGGATCAAAATACTTGTGCTTCCTAGCTGTAGATCCGTACTCCTTCAAAAAATGTCCAGAAAAATAACTATGACAGGTTGAGAACAATACCTTAATTGAAATTCTTGGAGTACTGTGCTCTTTATTTTATTTTCCTTCTTTCTTTCTTCAGTTCATCTTTTTAGTAAAAATTTCTCTAATGGCGTTCTGAAGTCTCTATCTCCCCCGCCCCAAAACTTTTGAGGAAAGAATGAATCATAAAGGAGTCTGTAACGTAGATTCTATAAATTTCAACGTATCGAGAACTCTTAAGTGTCGTGTAATACAAGTTAAGAATTAAAGTAGCAAAATTGGTATTGGTATCTCGAGCTCGTTTAATATTTGTGTATGTGTGAATAACTAAAATGATGCATAGAAAATTCCGTATATAATCTATAATGTTTCAATGTGCTTCCTAATTAGCTGATAAGGTGCATGCATAAAACAGCGAGCTAGGTTATAGTATACATGCATTTAATGGTCGTGTGTGCGCTTCAGGTAAGAATTATGTTGCATTTTGTTGTGCCATTCATACTTCACGGTTGAGCTATTGCGCACGAGCACAACGACCACCGGCGACCATTTTGTGGTGACAATTGTGACGTCACGGAGGAGCATCGTGTACAAAGGTAATTGCGTTGTAGAGTAGGAGAGACGTAACTGACGAAGCAAGGAGCCTTTACTATAGCGGCAGTATATGCATTTAGTGCCTGTACCACCACCACGCGTACATCATCACTATCAAAACTACTACAACTGCCGCCACCTACTTGCATAACTGGAACGCCAGTCTCAATCCACCAATTTTTTTTCTATAAGGGTGTATCGGTCATTAGCGGTATTGATTGTGGCTGTGGGAGAAGTGACGAAAATGGAGCAGGGCTTCTTACATCTGGGTCTCATGCATTCATGGACGCCAGTTTGCGGTGGTGGAGAGGAAGGATTCGTACGGACTAAGATGTTTCTAAGATTAGGGGGATGATGAAAAAATAACCTCGGTATGGTGCGTAATACTGATCTTGTGTCTGGGTCGTTTGCAGAATGTCGAAATGAGAGTGTAGGATTTATTTTACCTTGGTTAGTTACGGATAGAACTGGGTGCTTAAAGCCGGTGGGTTGAGCGACGGTGGGTTGGGTGCCAGCGGGTTGCGGGTTTGAGTGGGTTAAATGTGTGAGGATGCACGGCGAATCTGTTTGGTTACAAGGTGAGATGGGTAGCCACGGTTGACTAGAGCTTCCTGGAGTCGTTGGTTCTAGGTTTCAGTAGCAGAGGTGGAGGAATTCAGGCGTTGTCCTCTGAGTGCAAGGAATCGCTTTCTAGGTGTGGTAAGGGTGAGAACTTGAGTAGTGTAAATACTGCATGAGGTTGGTAGGTTTCATGTGAACGAAAGTATTGAGGGTGTTGTTTTCTAAAGTGATGTCCACGTCAAGGAATGTGACTTCTGTTAGAGATGGACCAAGTGAACTGGACAACACGGAATTCGTTCAGCTGTTCTAGGAACGTGTTGAGACTGGTTTCACCATGAGTCCATAACATTAGGATATCATCCAAGAACCTTAACCAAAGTAACAGTTCTAACATGTAACAACTTCACCTTTGACGACAAACAGTACCTTCAGATCCGAGGCACAGCTATGGGTACGAGAATGGCACCTTCTTATACTAATCTGTTTACGCGGAAGCTCGAACATGATTTTCTGCAAACTCAGACCTTGGTCCCATTACTTTGGATAAGGTACTTGGATGATATTCTAATGTTATGGACTCATGGTGAAACCAGTCTTATGGTCATTACTTTAGAAAACAACACCCTCAATACTTCCGTTCACATAAAACTTCCCAACCGCATGCAGTATTTACACTACTCAAATTCCCACCCTTACCACACCAAGAAAGTGATTTCTTTCTCCCTTGTACTCAGAGGACAACGCCTGAATTCTACCACCTCTGCTACTGAAACTTACAACCAACGTCTCCAGGAAGCTGTAGTCAACCGTGGCTACCCATTTAATCTTGTAACCAAACAGATTCGCCGTGCATCCTCACACATTAAACTCTTTCAAACCTCCAACCCGTCGGCGCCCAACCCACCGGCTTTAATAATCCAGTTCCATCCTAAACCAAGCAAGGTAAAACAAATTCTACACTCTCATTTCCACATACTCCAATCTGACCCGGACACAAGATCACTATTCCCCACCAAACCGAGATTAGTTTTTCAGTATCCACCTAATCTTAGAAACGTCTTAGTCCGTACGAATCCTTCCTCACCACCACCGCAAACCGGAGCCCATGCATGCATGAGACCCAGATGTAAGACCTGCTCCATTTCATCACTTCTCCCACAGTCAGTATCAATACTGCTAATGGCCGGTAAGACCTAAATCTCAAGGGTACATGCCACACCTCTAATGTTACACACATCCTAACCTGCAAGTTCTGTGATGCCTATAATGTGGGGGAAACAGGTGTTAAATTTTCGTATTAACAACCATCGTCACTTTTGCACTATCAACAATCCCGATGACCCAGTATCTTTACACACCAAGTCCCACAACACGAATATTGATCCATCTTTTCTGGTTGCAATAATCCACATTTTACCCCTGCGACCAGTACCTCAACACGTCGTCTGTGGGAGAACGTCTTTATTCATGGTTTAAGCGCGAAATTGTGTCTTGGACTTAACTTTCAATAACTCTAACCCGTTTTCTCTGCATTTTCAACTTTTCCTTTCACAATCCTATCCCGAACTTACACGCTGTACAGTTGTCAATTGTTCCACGCGCCATACAGCAGTCAACTGTTCTCCAAACGATGCGCCGTCCACTACTGTCGTCCTAGTCTTTTGTTCTATCCACGTGTGTGCGTCTCTCCTCCTCTACAGCAAGTCCACGGTATTAATACCGAAATATCGCAAGTACTCTATATATTAGTGTTTAAGTGTGTATGTTCGCCTATGAAACAAGAGCTGTAAGTAAATTGAAATAAAGAACGCGAGGAATCTACGAAATAAAAAATACAACCAATATTGTTACACCTCTGTAATACATGTTAATATTAAGGAAAATGTTTTTTTCCTGATCAAAATTATCATTTTAAGTACTTAAAATTAGAGTTGTAAGAAGTACAACGGGTGCAGTATATCAGAACAAAAATACGCACAGAAATTGATGGTAAATAATTAATTTTGTATTACGAGATATTGATAAGTAAAATGGAAAGTTGTGGAACGCAAGGTTTGGTATTGGTATGGTTTAAAGGTTATTTAAAAGAAATACAAAGTAGTGTCTGTAGATCATATTATAGCAATTACGTTGACGCCAGATATGAATTCCTACAGAATACAGAATTATATATTGCATATATCATGCACTAGTACCAGTGTTCCCACTCATTTGCCAAGATCAAATTCACTGACTTTTCCAGGTCACTACTCAGAAATTTCCAGGTACCCCATTTTGTATATATATCATAATTCCATGGGAAAATAAAGATCATAGTTGCATGAAAACAAAGATACATCAAAATATTTCACTGTATTCTTTTCTTAAATTGCTTCATGGCTGGCACATTAGCCTCCAAGTAATTTAAAAAGCGATCTAACATTAAAAGTCTGCTGTAGCTAAATGAACTTTAAACAATAAGCTATCAAATTCTCCGACTTTTCCAGGTTTTCAGACATTTTTAGTGAAATTCCCTGACTTTACCAGGACTTTTTAGTGCCAAGCTGGATTCCCTGACAATTCCAGGTGAGTGGGAACCCTGTAATACAGAATATACTCCAATACATCGTAACAAGCTGAGACACGCTTAGCCTTTTTTTTCTAAAGCAATTAACAGTTCAACAGAACAATATTTTAACATGCACAAAACAAACATGTAATACAGAAGAAGGTATGAAATTGTGTCCGGAGCTTTCCGTATCTAAATTGTTCTTAAAGACTGTTTTAATATACCTTAAAAATGGAACTGTAAAATAAAGTATAACGTAATTATACACTAAGTGTTCCCGTCATACATGTGATATAGTCACCAACAAAGGGCGCACGTAAGTGATTATGTGAACATGGACGTTGTTAGGCTGTGCTCTTACTGTAATGTGTACAGTACAGTGTTTCCCAACCTTTTCGAGGCGGTGGACCCCATGATTTCTTACGTTTCTTTGCGGCCCCCTGCTCCTACAACTAAGGAAAACATTAAACATATAGTATCAATAGATCTTTTTGCAACATCTGTAGCTTAAAAAAGACGCACAATTTCTATACATGAAAGTACATTTGAATACAGATTGCTAACACCACTGAAAATTATGAATTAGTAGTAATAATAACAAAAACTAACAATTTTGTTTACTTACAGTTACTCAATGAGATGGCTGGTGTTGTTTCCCGGCCGTCAGCTTTTTCATATCTGGCTCGAAAGTAGATATTTTCAGGCGCAGATCTGGTTCTATATCAAGTCTATTTCTGTACTTCTTTTTTATATAAACAAGTGCAGAAAATGTTGACTCGCACAAGTAAGTAGTAGCGAAAGGCATTAGATGTGAAATTGCCTTCCTCGAAACATCAGGATACAAAGACCGCGCATGTAACCAAAAGTTTAACAAACACAAACTAGGAAACATCATCTTCAACGGGGAATCGCAAGACAACTCAATAAGCTGGTCTTCTTCAGTTGGTGATAGCTCATTTTCATTATTTACAAACGGGTTATTCATCCAATTGTTTTTCTCTTTGGAAACCGGAAAGTAGATTCTCAACTGGGAACCCAAAGACAAATGCTCCTTCATGCTTTCACGATCTTCATTTGGGAGTTTTGTTTCACTTGTCGACAAAGTCGTTCAGCGTGGAAAAGGAATCGTATTCCTTATTGTCGATTCGGCGAACCCAAACTTTAATTTTTTAAATTGTGGCCTCAATTTTGTCATCCACTGAAAATACAGTAACACTGGAACCTTGGAGACTTGAATTTAATGTATTCAGAAACGAGAAAATATCTAACAAATAAGCAAGTGTCGAAAGCCAAGAAAAGTCACTAAAGCAGTCCTTTAGCTTTGGTTCCAATTTCGAATCAATCAGAAAAAAGTCTCACCTCATCACGCAGCTCGAATAAGCGAGTCAGAACTCTTCCGCGAGATAACCAGCGTACCTCAGAATGTAAAAGTAAATGTTCATAATCACTTCCCATTTCGTTACACAATGCAGCGAAAATGCTGGAATTAAGCGGACGAGCCTTGATAAAGTTTACAATTTTAACGCATGCATCGAAAACATCTTTCATCTTGGATGGCATTCCACGAACAGCCAATGCTTCACGATGAATTCTGCAGTGTGTCCACTTGGCAGAGGGCGCAACAGCCTGGACACGCACAAAAGGTCCTTTTTGTCTGCCTGACATTGTCCGAGCCCCATCTGTACTAATCCCAACACATTTAACCCAATCAAGTTTATTTTCAAGGACAAACTTATTAAGAATATTAAACAAGGCCTCTGCAGTTGTATGTAACGCAAGTACTTTACAAAACAAAAAGTCCTCATGAACCTTGTTATTGTGTTCATATCGAACAAAAGCTACCAAATTTGCATGTCCCGAGATATCAGTACTTTCATCTAATTGTAAAGAAAAATACTCACTGGAACTCAAGCGTTGTATCAATGTGTCTACGTTTTCAGCCATTTCGTCGATTCTTCGCTTTACAGTGTTGTTCGAGAGAGGCACTAATGAAAGTTCCTTGGAATGTTTTTCGCTAAGCAAATTGCGAACTATTGCCTTCGTTGCCGGAAGAATTAAGTCTTCACCAATTGTATGAGGATGTCCCTTTTTCGCAATCAGTAGAGATACTTCGTATGAAGCTAAAACAGCCTTTTCATTGTGTGAGCCTGACACAATGTCTCTAACTACTTTCTGTGATTGGGTAAGTTCTGCTATTTTTTTTTTTTTTTTTTTTTTTAAATAATACGTTGTTCACTGAAGCATTGTGCTTTGTTTCAAGATGTCGTCGTAATTTCGAAGGTTTCATGGCTTTATTTGATAGCACCTCACCGCAAATTACACACTCTGGTTTCTGATCACCATCTCGTTCAATAACCGAAAATCCCAACTCTAAATAATTCGGGAAATATTTACGAAATTTCTTAGCCACTACATTATCATTTTTGCTACATGAAGGCGTAGGCTTACCGTCATGTTCTGCAGCTTCACCGTTCGTTGGTAACGCACGTTTTACTGAGCCCGATTTAAGCCACCGATCCATTTTTCGTACAGATTAACACAGAAGTTAACAGAAACAATTGTACAAGTAACTGAAAGAAATAAAAACCTCCCTGATAAAAAGACACACTAACTTCTCACAGACCGAACAACGAACTTCACACAGAGCGAACAACGAACTTCTCACACCCCGAACAACTTCAATAATAACTGAAACTCAACTGCAAGAAGTGTCTTGTTGAGACCAATTTTGGCTCCAATGTTTTTGGATACCCCCCCCCCCCCCCC
>JAGDQP010001329.1:0-15439 GCA_022664845.1 Lepisma saccharinum | reverse complement strand
CCCCCCACACACACACACACACACATACATACACACAAAAAGCATCGAACTTATGTGAAACTGTTTCCAGTTGTGTTTTGGCTAGTCTCTGTCTCTTGTCTGTCCCCTCCAATGTAACAACAGTGGTCACTCAAAGACTAGCAAATGTTACTCGACACCGCGGCCGACTTTGGGCGGGGAAGCTAGCTTACGCGATGAACAACAGTAAATTAGTGCAGCACAGCAAAGTTCAACAGGGCAGATATTTTCTCATCCTTTTCCCCTGTTTTAGTGCGTATTTTTGTGTTAACTGTAACAAGAATCCAGAGAAGAGGAGAGAAGAAATAGGAGAAACTAACTAAAAACTGTGATCGAAGAGAATGTTTGTGGCTCTTGGAGTGGTCGGTACCGTTAAGACCTGGACGACGTGCATACAGAATACAAGAAGTAAAGCTTATGCGCGAGAAAACATCTAAGTGACATTTTCAAACTTAAAATCACGAGTACATTTTTGTATATAACACGGAAAATATGAGACATAAAATATTCATACTTTGCACAAAAGTGGGCTTTGGTATAACATGTCTTCGTGCAAATATGAATATTTTATGCCTCATATTTTTCCTCTTATGTACTCGTGATTTTTTATTTGAAAATGTCACTTAGACGTTTCTCCGCGCATACGCTTCAAGTGCATTTAGTCGGACTTCGAGATAAAAAAAAAGTACGTGAAGCATCCCCGACTATTATGTTTTAAAATTATTTTATAAAATGAAATCTGCAAAAAATGATGTAAATATTTGGAACTAAATTTCCGTTACACATTTCCTTACATGCTTGTCTCGGACCCCAGGTTGGGAAACACTGGTATAGTGCGAATGAATTGGATAAGAGAAAGGATCTAACTGATTTTGATGGAGACACGATTGTCGGTGCTCGAAAGACAGGTGCCAGCATTTCCAGAAATGAGACACTGATGAGATTTTCGAAGCCTACACAGTTCACAACTGCACTGCGGATGGATCAAAGAAAAATTTACAGCAGAAAATCAATCTTCGGGCTACGAGAAAGGCCAGAGGCGAC
This sequence comes from Lepisma saccharinum, assembly GCA_022664845.1. Lineage (NCBI taxonomy): Eukaryota > Metazoa > Arthropoda > Insecta > Zygentoma > Lepismatidae > Lepisma > Lepisma saccharinum. Next base: position 14,377 of record JAGDQP010001329.1, on the reverse strand, counting down.
TCAGTAAGATGTGCACGTAAATAGGAGAGTCACAAGTGCACTAATGACAGCTGATTACACCAACTGCACCTAGAAGATCGTGTCACAACACACTTGTTTGTCGACCGTTAACACGGATGGGCTATTCCAACCAACGTCCATGTTAGTAGCTAATCATGCGAAATGTCGTCCACAGCTTGCGAAGAACTATTGATACTAGACCGTTTACAGTGGCAAAAGGTCGTCTGGTCCGATGACTTAAAATTGACATCATACCATCGGGAAAACCTGTGTAGGTCGAAAACAGCATAGGGTCCATGAACCCCTAGTGTTAGATGTCGAAGGTGAGGCTAGAAGCGAAATGGTATACGGACTGTTCTCCTTGGATGGATTAGTATCTCTTGATATGTACAAATGAATATCTGGATACCTCGTTGTTGGCCATGTATGCTAATTTATCCAACTGGCGTTTCCAGAGAAAGTCCGCTATTTCCAATAGAAAAATGCACCACGCCACAAAGCTAGTATAATCACAGAGTGATTCCAGAAGCATGACAGTGAGTTCCCTCTCATCTCTATCCAACTGAGAATACACAGGATGTTCAACTATCTTCTCTTTCAGTGAGCATTATCTTTTCTACCAATCTGCGTGAAGTTATCCTATTTACGTTGTATAGCATCCCTCAAGAAATCTTGCAGGGACTTGTTGTATTACTACCGCGACTAATTTAGGCAGTTAGCGCAATAAGGTACTATGTACAGGGTGACACGGGAGTGTACTCATTTTTATGAGACTGTACTCGGGATGGGATTGGCGTGGACGAAGTGGTAAGTAAGCATTTCCTTCCGTCAGGTTTGCTACTTCAGTTATCATGGAGCTGGTCGGTGGAACTTCGCGTGTCCACGTACGATGCTTAATGTTAGAAACGGCGAGTCAGTGGTCATTTGATTTTCAGGTTCGGAGATGTGCTTTGGCTTCGTCGATCTCCCGACCTGAGTATGTGTGACTCCTTTTTGTTGAGGTATTTAAAGGAGCTAGTTTACGTCGACAAACCCCACTCATTAGACGAAATGAAGAGAGGTGCTGTAGATCAATCGGGATATACTGGAACGCCTATGGGGGCAACTTCACCTCTCGACTTGAAAACTGCATCAGAGAAGATACGCATCATCTTCAAGATGTTTTTGTGTGTGTGTGTGTGTGTGTGTAAAACAAATGGCATAAGTTCACACGTATGTTAAAATCAAAATAATAAAGTTAATTAACCTGAAATTAATTAACCTGCTGAAAAATTAACTGTATACTGTTTATTCAAAAGTGAGTACACTCCCCTGTGCCACTGTATATCTAACGAAGTGAACACTCGGTGTATAACTAGAAACAAACAGAACAAAATATGGAACAGCTGTCAAGCAAATGATATAGTCACATGGCGTCAACAAGTGTTAAGAAAACAGCTTTATATGGAAAGCAAGACAACTTTATACGGTTATACGTTTCAAGAAACTATCTCACGCTGGGTTGAAAGTTTATCATCTACAGAAATGGCAGCAATGCTTCAAAAGTTTATCAACTGTTAGTTTGCCTTAAGGTGAGCAGTCATAGGCAAAGATTTAAGTTTATGTGGCGAATCTAAGAACTGAAGCCTACACACAAATATTTTTCTGTATATAAAATGGCAAATCAAAACAATAAATAATATGCTCCAATCTTTTGCTATTTTGGTGAAGATGCTACCTACAGTATATGCAACACTGGATTTACAATTTGTATGTGACTGAAAACTAGTCAAATATTTCCTGCCAAATTTACAATACAAGATTAGCAAATTTTCGCCTGAGGTTTCCATAGATCACAAGAGAGAAAGAGAAGAGAGACAGTTCTACTAAACTATAGCTCTAAATTTTTTATCAGTTATTTCCGACTTATTAAAATTAGTCACTGAAACATTTCACATCTTAGTTATACCACTACCTTTGTGTTGTCAAAAAAGAACAAAAATGAGACCGTGAACAGACGTGAAACGGGAAATAACATGAGACAATATTTCAAGAAAATAGTTGCTGAAGTGAAGAATGCGCCAGTTTGCCTTTAAGCGAGTGCAAATCTTCAAAAGTAAATAATTCCATGTGTACATATCAATATATCAGTTACAGTCCGGTAGATACGTGAAATATTTGGCAGAATTGTGCCTTTAATGTTAGAAGCATGAAACTTACAGCATAGACAGTGTACATTATTCTAAAGATTTTAAGATAAAGGACCGTCGCAGATTTTTTCGGAACCGTGTACCAATCGCAGCATCACAATTCTTATTGCTCCATTTTTGTATCTCTATTTTTACGATTTCATTTTCTTAATATGCAAGTGGGACGTATTAAATATTTTTTTGTTTATTAAACCATCCGTCAGTACTGCAGTCTTGAATTTTCATCCTATTAATTTTACTTAAAAGAAATCTTGTTTCACCAAAGAGGACATACGGGATTCACCTCTACCATTTCGAAAACACCTTGCTGAGAGGCCGCTAGTCACCTAACAAAAGTAATGAGATATCCATTGTAGGAAATGAATACCTGCCTATACACCAGATGTACCTTTTGAAAGATGCTAATGCATATTAGCGTCGGCCTGTCGCGGAGAGTTCTACGCTGTTGACAATATGTCTCGACTTCGAATGTGGCAAGATCCTGCGAAGTGACTTGAAGACACGTACGTATTTTGCACATCATTAGAATCTGGAAAAACGAATTTTTGGAGGAAAACAATCTAGCTGAACTTGCGATCTCTGCCAGCCAACCAAAACCTTTATTTTGAAAGTTTGGAATCAAGAGGAGGAGGAAAATATGGGTCAAGAAGACACAGCACGGGAAATAGGACTTCGAAGAAGGAGTCGAATCTTACGTTTTGTAAACATCACTTCTGGGAGTTAATCGTAACTGTGTTCATTGATATCGTGCGCCGTGCCTTTTGCGATGTCGGTATTTCGTTTAGTGATGCAAATATCTTACGTAATGTATAGCTAAAACACTATAATGCTTCCGAAGTCGTGAATCTCTTCACCGTCTCGTTTGATCTTTGTCTTCCGCATTCGTTTATGTTGGTGTTGTTCCTCGATATGTTGGTGTTTCAGCATAGAGACATGTTATGTGTGGATACAAAATGCAGTAACAATTGTACCACATCGCTCAAGGAACTCGGCAGGCAGAATCGTGTATTTCAAAGAACAGTTTCGAACTAGTTAGTGTCATTTGAGTGGAGCTCGTATGAAAAGCAAAGACGCTCATCTTCATGGACGCCACCAGGTATGAACCCAGGACAACAGAGCTTCGAGGCATCTTCGGAGACTACAGAATCAAAACAAATAGGATCTAATCATTCTTCGTTCTCTGGGCCAGTGAAGCACCCAGGCCAGTATGTAAGAGTACGAAAGAAGGACAAGATTTCCTCGGTAACCATCACTGCTTGCAGCGCATAGTTGCGCACATCGAACAGGTGCGTCTTTTTTATTTTTTTCCTTTAGTTTTGTGCTAATGTGTTTTTGGAATGGAATCAAAAGATGGACTACCACTAACTAACTAGTGCTGTGAAGGTTTGTTGCCTTCCCCGTAAGTAGAACTAAACTTCCGGTGAAGTAATTTGAGTTAAGGCCACGGACGCCTTCCACTCATTCCTTTAGAAAACTAATAACTGTACATTTTGAATCATCTATGAATTGTCCCGCTATGTATACATTGAAAAAAACCACACATACTTGTCAACATGCACTGAAAGTTAAGAGTCACTTTGGCCCATAGAATTTGAAAAGGGCAAACTATTAACGGATGTCACATGAGAACAATATTACTTTGTTTACGTAAAGATAAAGTAATCATTCGTAGTTTTGTTTATTAATGCAGATGCGTCCCGCATCACAATGATTGTATATAATGCATATATAGATTAGGTTCAACTTCTTATTAGTAATTCATGTCTTGAGCGGATAAATCCTGTGCTCGAAAATAGATAGCTCACAAAATTTAAGCAACCGACTGTATTTTAAAAAATTGGGCCCATTTCCATTAGTCGAGTTCTCTAACAAGAGTGAGCCTGTGTCCAAAGAAAGGACCATTTTCCTAGATGTGCACACATTTTACGTTTTACTTTCTTTTTTCCGCTTAGAGAATTATTTTTCGGAACCTGTGTAATTTAATTAGCAGCTGCACGCGTCTTTCCCTTTTAATTACGAGACATATTTTTTTATTATATTGACGTCAACGTTTTATCTATGTTAAGTGTAAATTACTGACCAGTAAGCTTCTTAAGTATTTTAAACTCTTTGTTTATGGTAATCGTCATTTTGTGTGTTAGTAGAATTAAGGTTCGTTATGTGCAAGATATCAAAGTTGTGTATATTTAGTGTCATATATGTATGTATTATTATTCCGTAAATTTTTCTCGTTCATGATAAGCAACGGAGGAGAATTTTTTATATTCTCTTAGTAAAGAATTTTGTTAGTTCAGTTAGTCCCTATAAAAATTAAAAACAATCTAACCACTCATCAATCGTAGTAACCCCACTATTCCCTGACTTCCATTTCTCCCATCTCTTTTACGTCCTTTATGATCAAGCTTGATATTGAGATCTCTCAAAATCATCCCAATCTTCTTCCCAAGAGAATTTGCTAAATCACAATTCTTTCTTCATTAATCAGAGGAAAGTAAGGATGTAAACCGTAACACTACAGATAGGCTTCGATAATTACTAATCAAATCGCAATATTAGTCAAATAAAGTTGCCGGCCAAGTTATTAATAACATATTTTAATTGCCGTGACAAATAATTAAATGCCTGTTCGACAGTTCATTCCCCTCTCTAGTCACTGGTTGTTCAATGTATTTGTAAAGTCTTGCAAAACTCGTTTAGGTTGTAAGTTTCATATAGAAACATAGCAGCTCAATACAAAATCTGCCATTCGGCCACTTTATTATTCGCAATGTTTTCGGTAAACTAATGAGTGAAAAGAGAAGTCAAAGACATATTTTGTTATTTATAATTACTGTACAGCGCTGATCACTTATGAATTGCTCTTGGTTGTTGCTCTCGGTATACTGCAATATACGAGAAGGAATTTACATCAACTCTTCTTACAATTATAGTTTGACTTTTTTATGACTAGAAGAGAGGGACGAGTAATTTGTGGTATTTGTGTAATCAACTCAATCACTAATATGTTCAAGTTTTCATTTTCGGAAGTTGTCACATTAAAAAGAAAAGAGCAACGTATATCAAATAATCAGTCATTTTGGCATCAGGCACACTTCTGTATAATTTCATTTTCTTGTTTGTTTTCGTTAAGTTTGATAAAGTTTATTACTGTTTTCCCAAGCATCTGTTTCATTTCTAATCAAACTCAATGTCCTGTTGTTTATCTCACGTCACTGCAAGTGCGATCTTCAATCGTACTACAGGTAGGAAGTTTGGATTGTGTTCTTATTCAGTCTCAAAGTACAGACCCTTATCATTAGAGCAAACTCTTAGGGATGAGTTTCATGAAATTTCCATCTTCCCGGAACTAGGTTCGAAACCTGTTCATGCACTTTTACGCATGTTTTCAGTATATCCGTTTGGTGGGGAAGCAGCGTGCTTCGCAGTTCTTCTTGCTGCCTTGTGGGAAGTGATGGTGAATTTCTTGAAGATTCCGCCCAGTATCGGAAACTAGAACAATCTTTTCCTTTTCAGCCGTCCAGCATGTCTTTAAAACGCGACGTTCCCCACCATGCGCGTCACCGTTCAAACTTAGGCATTTTGTTGGTTTTATCTTCCGTTTATCTACAAGGCCTGCCTACCCATTCCACACTTCCTGTCCTACCTACTGTATCGGCCAGCCTCCCTATAAACCCTGGAGCCGTTCGGGGAGTACTGGTTCAGACTTTCTTCTCGAGTTTAAATTAATTGAACCCTTTTAAAAAAAATAGTTTCTCATCATCTGTGCGTCCTTGCCCCAAGCACAAGCAGTGGTTACAACCGGCCGCCATTTTGAAAAAATGGCGCCAAGAAACTTTTTTTCTTTATCTTATAAACGGTGGTCCTTACAGAAATTTTGCAAGAGTACCAAATGAAAGATCACATTTGTTCTTTCTGAGTCATTATTACCATTTTTCACCTAAAGCGAATGGTTACAAAGTTATCACCGGCTTTAAAGTTGTAAATTTCAACACTTAACAGAAAAACAAATTTAAAACAGAGTTTTCCGATATTTACGCGAAAATGGTACAAGATAGGAAAAAAATGCACAGGACATAAATTAAGGAACACAAAATTTTATACAATCAGGTTTTCTTCTTCAGGCTGTTTATATTAATGTATTTTAATTGCGTTTTGTATGCTACGCATATATTTGCGTAGTGGAGTAACGAATCACCATATCGGAACGCAGTAAATAATAAACGAAGGCGTTCACTGTACAAGTAAATCGCGAACTAGCTATTGAATATAATGTTGTATGAACTACAGCGTTAGCATACACCTTTTCTTGTATTCGTTTTCAATTAAGTTTTTTTGACAAAGAGAGTCAAGGGTATTTATTCTTTGTGATATAAAGATTTTTTGAGCAATAATAAATTCAGTAATACAAACAAGTTTCAATATCGACTTATCAGATTGTACTCGTACTTTAGAGTATTATAAATCACTTTAAACGTTTTTAAGCTATCTTATGCAATTAGATGACACTCGAACAGTGCAATTGAATTGTTCAGCTGTATTTTACATTCTCTTTTATTGTGTGCATAATCACATGTTTGACGATCTGATTTCGATTCAAACAGTTGCGATACACTAGGAATATATCTTACACGCGTATCGAAACGCTGAATATCAATCATCATTTCTGTGGTGAATTGCAGCTCATGACTGTAGACTGTTCCTCTTCATCTCGATGTTTCTTCCACTTCCATATCACTAACCATTATTCACTCTCTCCCCAACGTATTGCTTAACATACAATGGACAGTCATGTTTCAAATATCTTTATTATAATGTTTATTAGAGGCATTTCATCTAGAAGAGGCAGTCTGCTATGAGGAAAGAAGAGCGAATGATAAAAGTATCGCAAATTATTACTCCTCTCCGCGAAGCATTTACCCCTCCATCTCCCCCATATATGCTTTTCAGGTTACTTTTTGATGAAAATGTGCACCATACTAGTCTACATAAAAACAATCATTCATAGACCGAGCTATTTCCGGAATAATTGTTGTTCACGACAAAAACAAGATCCAAAAGAAGAGAATTTTAAATTACGATATTTGGAGAGATTTGCAAATTCTAGCCAAGCGATGGGTTTTATAAAAAATGAAGTGAACCAAAATTTTGTGTTCCGTGATTTTTCTTCGTATCTTGTACCATTTTCGCGTAAATGTCGAAAAACTTTTTAAGTTCATTTTTCTGTTAAGTGTTGAAATTTATAACTTTAAAACCGGTGATAACTTTGTAACAGTTCGTTCTTGGTGAATAATTGTAATAATGACTCAGAAAGTGGGGTGGGGGGGGGTTGATCTTTCATTTTGTACTCTTGCAAAATTTCTGTACGGGCCACCGTTTGTGAGATAAATGCACAAAAAACGTTTTTTGATGTCATTTGAAATGGCGGCCGGTTCCGGAAATATCTCAGATGACCCTATATCTTAAAATCTTTAGACTAATGTGCACTATCCATGCTGTAAATCTCATGCTTCTATCATTAAAGGCACAATCCTTTCACACATCTGCTGTACTATTAGAAATTACTTATAATTACAATTCTTTTTACATTTGTAGCGTCTTGTCGAACAGCTAGTTACTTCAAAACTTGTAAATAACTTGTTTGCTTTAAAACAGTGAACATTTTACATGTCCTTCATTTTTAACCACGAATTATGAAGCGAATAATCACGTTAAAGAGCTGAGGATGACTAACTAATATAATAAGAAATAGTTTGTGAATGTTAAGTAGATGTAATGACTATGAAGTAGTGTAAAGTGAGTTCCAATAAAATTTCATACAGTTTTCGGATGTGAAGGTTCAATATAACGGTAATTACTTTGTAAAAGTTGTATCGTAATGTGTTTCTGTGATTCCTGTGGATATGGATCATATTTTCAAATAAGAGATGGGTCCCGTGCAATATGTATTCATTGTTGTCATTCCAACTATTACAAATGGTAAATGTATCCCTCAAATTATAGAGCCAAAATCGATATTTTGATACTACAGATCCCTTTTCACATATGAGGTCATTTATATTTATTAGAATAAAAAATTAGCGGATATGACAAGATAAACTTTTCCATGAGCTTCAGTTGACGTATAAAAGCCTTTTTAAATGAATGTATCAAGTTATTGTGATAACAATTCTCATACGACAGATTACGTTTGATTTCAACTGTACATTTCCCTCCCTCCCTCAGTACAGTGAAAAGTAATTTTGTAACCGAACAAACAAGTCAGAAACATATAGTTACAAAATACTTTATTTATGAACACAAAACTAACACTTCTCAATCAATATGGTTTCAAACAATTTTCTTTTTGTGTATTGATAACTGATAAAAGAGGAAACATATTGTAACACTGTTAACACTTAACGAACCTATGTAAATTATTTGACAGAAACAATGCTCTTCTTTAAAACTTCATTCAACATGTATTCATTAGCCGCATTAAATTAACAACTTATAACTAAATATACTTATTTCTCATCATTCTTTTAAATTTATTTTGTCTGTTGAGCTTACTACGTGACAAGACAACGATGACGTATTTCCTTTCCACCACGATTAATGCTTTTTATGTAAAAGGGACTCCCCCTTTCTATACAAGTTTTACACTAATTCATAGGTTTTTTTTTTAATCATTTAACATATCCATGTCTGCATAAATGAAAATTACACTGTACCAAATATCTTAAGCAACATACCCACAAAAGGCTTAATAGTCATGGCTTTCAATACTATTTAACAAGACGCACTTAGTGAAAGCTCATATATATATATATAAAATAAGTAATGGTATCTGGTTCAGTTATTACTTATTTTTTCTACAAAGCATTGGGTGAAGATCTTAATACTACATTCAATAAAGAAATCTCCTTCGAAAAACGTAATCTGAAACTTTCGTTTGTAAATAGTTTCACAGCTACTACAACAGCAACTTATAATACGTCAAAGTGTTTTACCTATACATAACATATTCATTTAAAAGTTCAGACTCAAAAGTATCTTTCATAATGTTTTCGACAAACAAATGTATGAATATGTTTCAGGATCAACTCCTACTTCAACAGATTAAAAATTATTAAAAAAAATAATAATTCTAGTTATTAATTTGTTCAGCCTTATAAACGAAACATCACAAATAATCATATCTAATATTTTTACAACCACTTGTAACATCAGAGAACATATCAAGATTGCTAAAAAAGAAGAAAATAATGAAGAAGTGATATAGGTTACGGTAACAAAAATGAATTGTTAACTATGGATTACAAGATGATCTTTACAATGTTTTGCGTTGCTCCTGTTTCATTTTCTGAACCATTCGCACGGTTTCCTCCTGCCTTTCCATTAATTTCTTCTCTCTGAATGAAGGTTTAGATGGTTTGGTGGGTCGCCTTGGTTCACAAGCAGATTTTATTGTAGACATTATGTTAACCTTTAAAGAAAACAAAATCACCTTTACTTACAACAGAATATGCAAGTTCACGTTTATTCCTCTACTGATTACATTAGCTAACAACTGCAATTAACAACAAAATTTATCAGAAAATGCATGTTAGTAGCATGTCGAAATGTGCAAGGAAAACAATATACTGTTAAAATGAGATAACGTATGTTACAGATTGGTTAAAACGATTTCATTGACGTGAATCCCTCCGATTTCACAATCTACTTAAATCCATGCAATGCGAGCGGCCGTTATGTATTACTCCGCTCACGTCTTTAAGAGACTTTCACTGCTCGCACATCTCGATACAGGTAATAATGGGCGGGAGAAGATTCATGCACAGACACAAAGTAATGCGGAGAAAGTTAAGCCAGGTTACGTTTCATTCATTGCATCTTGCCATCGCCATAACGGAAACTTTTTATTCCCGCCCTAGTTGCCTTCCGCTACTGCAAATAGTTGTCTCTCCTTGACCGCCCTTTCTATTAATTCCAAACGGCACCCCTTAGCTTTTTGAACATTCACGAACTCCATATGCCTTTAGCTTTATAATTTCTTCTGTAAAATTTACCTTTAGTTCACATCTCCAGGGAAATGAACTCAATTAGAACATTGATTAGACGTTTAACGAAGGAGATACGTTCGATTTTAGGGGATTTCAGGGCATATACTCTTTGCCAAAATAAAAATATTTTGACCAGAAGTCTGTACCACATCAGTGCCCAGTAATCTTAAAACGTGCTTTCGGATGTTTAACCACCGTTATGAAGGAAGGAATGTTCCCGAAGTTTCGGCGATTCTGACTCAATCTTCAAGGAATCTGCTATGGCTAAAGGATGGCGATGAAGTTATTTCTAGGTGTATGTGTCGTATCTAACAATAGCGTGAGTGAGTAAAGCCCTGTGTAGCTTATAGAATCGTGTGTACTTATATATATCAACTGGGGTGATAGGGGTGCGTGAATGAAGTCCTGTGCTGTGTGTACAGCCATATGTAGCGAGAGTACACGTAATTATAGAACCAGAAAAATATAAAGTGCATTACTTGAAAGCGCACAGCCACGCTTCATTTGAGGATAACGGAATTTCAGGATAAAGATAAGAGCACGATAAGCACTATCTGCACCGATCAAGGTCGCTAACTTCGCAATGGCTTTAGTAGATCAGTCCTCCCATCTGTTTAGTCGCAAACTGATTTCAGTGCAGTAGCACCCAGTTCCACCTACAGACATTGGCTAATGAAGCCCTAGCATATTCCACTATTAAGAAATGGCAGTGTAAGTTGTATTGAAGAAAGTCATGTGACAACGGAAACCGTTTCAGGATGTCCAGCAACATCCATTACAGAGGAAAAATCAAGCGTGTCAACGAACACATTGCAGGTGACATTACGAGTTAGCAGACATTATTAGCGTATCACCTGCCAGCAATGATGCCATTTGAACAGAAAATTTGGGTCCCAGGAAAGTCAGTTGTCGTTGGGTGCCACGGACAGGGTGCAAGGGTTGCAGCTACCAATTTGGATACTTTCCAATATGCTTTTGGTCCACGCTTCTTTTGGTAGATAAGACCTGGGTCCATCTCTTTACAGGAGGTCAAAAATAATCCATGCTGTGGATCCATTCTCACCACCACCCAAAAAGTTTCATGCATACTGCATAGGCCTCAGCTGGGAAGATGCTGAGGGCATACATTCTGTTGATTACCTGGCTCGTGGTTCTACAGTAACAGGCTACAACTGGGCTAACCTAAAATCAGAATCGTATGAGAATGTCAAAGAAAAACGACGTGGAAAGTTGCGACATGACCTACTGTTCATTCAGGATAATGAACCAAGTCACGCTTCACAGTGCGGCCAATTCCAAACAAGCTGGCCAAAAGTGAAAAAAAAGTAACTACCTAGTCGGGTCATAAGTTCTGTCCCAACTGCAAAAGACGCGAAGGAAAATGAAAATCTTTTGCGAAATAAAACAACGATAAGTGACAATGGATTGGGAACAACATTTATTCAAAATGTTTTCCTCTTGCCTGGACACAGGCTCGTAAACGACGCGGACAATCATCAATGGCAGTACGCACCACATTCATGGCTATGTTAGCCACTGCTTTCACTATAGCAGTTTTCAAGTGGTTCAAAGTTATGTGAGGTTGAGAACACACCTTCTCCTCCAAAATAGGACCAGATCTTGTAGTCAATATGATTTAAGTCTGGACTGGACGACGGCCATTCTTCGGTGGTGATGAACGCAATGTTGTTGCGACGAAACCACCACTCCTGAGTCGATTTCGCCTTGTGAGCTGGTGCTGAGTCCTGTTGGAATACCTAAGGCTTATTTTTGAACAGTGTTGCCAAGAGGTTTCACCACCTTGTCGAGAAAGTCCTCCTGGTACACTTTGGCACCTGTTTTGACACCTCTTTGGCAAAAATGGACTTCAGTGGGGCCCCAGTACGACGCACTCAGCCAAACCATCACTGTTGCGGGGTGATGAGCTCGTTCAACTTGGGGGGAACTTGTTCACATGCTGCAGCACTGGTTGTAGCATACACTCTATCATTCTGGTGGTTGAGGTGTTCTTCAGCAGAGAAAATTTTCTTATCTGTAAACAAGATGTGTCGATGCTTGTTATCCGCGTACTGCTGCAGGAGCAACTTTGATCTGTCACGTCGCATTCTCATCAAGCGCTGATTTAACCGATGGCCTGTCCTTCTGCGATAGGCATGCAGTCCTAGGTCTTCATTGATCGCCCTTTTCATTGATTATCGCGACATGTTCATTTGCAGCGCCACGAGTTTCTGCTTACGGATCGGATTTCGGGCGATTAGTGCCTTCACTGCCTTAACGACAGCTGGTGTCCTAACCGAGCGAGGTCTACCAGTGCGAGGCTTATCCTCGATAGACGATGTTTCATTATATTGCTGTATGGTGCGATAAACAAATTTTTGTGTAATGTTTAGTTTCCGCAGTAACTTAAAGATAGTCGTCGGAAGGTGTCAGCACTTATGTAAGGCCAGAACTGCGATACAATCCTCTTTCTTTCCCCATTCCATCTTCACTCTGCAAGAAACAAAGGAAAACAATGGTGGTGTAAGTTCAACCAACATTACCGTTTTACATCAATGCTAAGTTATTTTCATACATCATTCCTAACTACTGGCATTTTTCGTACAAGTTTGGGACAGAACTTATGACCCGACTAGGTAGTTAGGGATTTTTTCATGTTGGGTTGGTTACAGTACATCTGTAATGGCCAGAAATTACTTATGAAAGGGGTTATTTCCTTTTACCTGTCCCAGAATAGGAGTCGCAAAGCTACCTTTGTTCGATTGGCATCGCTTGTGTTACTGAGGCAGTAAACGACGCACGTGTTGAAGGTTGTATAAAAACTTTAGATTAAAGCAGATCATAATCAAATGAAATCGAATCAACGTCTGAAAGCACGTAGAATATAAAGAAAAATACGAAATAATAATTTATCAAATATAAATTATTACTGAAACAATAATTGTTATTGATTTGTATTAATTGAAATCTTTAAAATACGATATGTTATTGTGAAAAAGTTACGTTGCTCCGCTGTCAGACTTATTTTAGGTTATAGTCAAATGTATTTTCTTCAATGTAAAACAAAAAAGTTCTGCCCGAAGTTGCCCCCCTGTTTGCTTAATTCAATTTTTTGACAACCACATACAATATAGCCCCATGGTCACTGACTGACTGACTCATTTATCATGATTCCCAGGCCAAACTACTGGAGCTAGAAATACCAAATCTGGGATGAGGGTACATCATCTCTAGTAGGTAAATGAAAAAATTCCAAATTTGGAAAACATCGCCATCTTTGATCCAAAAAGCCCATTCTTGTATAGAATACACAGACTAAACCGATGGGCTACTGAAGCGAAATTTGGTATGACAGTACATCATTTGTAGGTTAAGAAAATATTATAAAATGTATACAAAGACGCCATCTTGGATCCAAAATGGCGGACCCCCCAAAAAAACAAATTTCCACACCGTTTGAGCTAGACAAACGAAATTCGACATACATGTGTACCATCACAGTAGTTTAGGAAAATATTACAACATTTTGAAAAATACGCCTTTAATCCAAAATGGCCGCCCAGAAACCAATTTTTCAAACCAATGAAACTAGAGAAACGAAATTTGGTATGAAGGTGTATGACCAAGAGTAGGTTACAATAAATGGGGCAAACTGTGTAACACCCACGGGATCCTAGGGGGCAGCGCCCCCAGTGAATCAAAGCGAGTGAAAGTTATATTATTAGAATAAACGACTAAAATAAAAGCGAAAGAGAAAAGGTTCGTGCAATGTTGTTTTTTACAAATCTAACCTCAAAAGAAGATAAATTGGAAGACATGGAATAAGTGTGTATGTTTGTGTTTGTATGTGCCTGATATATATATATATATACAGATGCTTATCAGAATAATGGAAACACCTGAACGAAAGTGCAACTTACCAGATTAATATGGTGTCGGGCCACCTTTCGCCTTCAGAACAGCCTTGATGCGACGTGGGATGGAGGCATAGAGGTCGTGAATGGTAGCAAGTGGAATATTACACCATTCCTCGTGCAGGGCATCGGCCAGTTCTGTGAGAGAGGATGGAGGTGGAAATCGTCGCCGGAGTCGTGTTTCCAAGATGGACCACAGATGTTCAATTATGTTGAGATCTGGGGATTGGGCGGG
>JAGDQP010001328.1:48604-125896 GCA_022664845.1 Lepisma saccharinum | reverse complement strand
CCTAGTAGGGGAGACGAGCCGAATTTATTCTAACCTACTCGTAATGGTACACGTTCATACCAAATTTCGTTTCTCTAGCTTCAGTCGTTATAAAGTGGGGCTTAGGCGGGCATTTTGGATAAAAGATGGACACATTTTTAACGTTTTCTTATATTTTCGTGACATACTCGTGATGATACACTGTCATACCAAATTTCATTTCTCTATCTCGAACGATGTGAAAAATGGTATTTCAGCTGCCATTTTGAATCAAAGATGGTGAATTTTTTAAAACGTTGTTATGTTTTCCTAAACTACTCTTGATAATACATCATTATGCCAAATTTCGTATCTCTGGCTCAAGCAGTTGGAAAATGGATTTATGACGCCCGCCATTTTGGATCCAAGATGGCGTCTTTAGAGATATTTTGTAATATTTTCATAATCTACTAATAATGTTGTACTGTCAAACTAAATTTCATTATTCTAGCGGCAGCCGTTTAGGCTGTGTATTCTTGAAAATTTTAGGGTTGGCGGCCATTTTGAATCCAAAATGGCGACTTTTTCAAATTTTTAAAAAGTTTTCTTAATTTGCTATCAATGATGTAGTTTCATACCAAATTTCACTATTCTATCTTTAGTCGTTTAGGCTGTGTATTCTTTGAAATTTTAGGTTTGGCGGCCATTTTGAATCCAAGATGGCGACCTATTCAAAATGTCGGAATTTTTCCTTTATGTACTTATCATCCTCTACCTTCATACCAAATTTCATGTTTCTAGCTTACTCCAAACACCCTCAACAATATGATGAGTGAGTGAGTGAGTGAGTGTCAGTTAGCCTAAAATGTGCAATTTCAGGGGTCCACAACTAGAACATAGTTTGAGATACGAATATGAAATTTTGTACATCTGCACACATTTACCATATCTCGTTAAATGCAAAAGCTCATATTCCTATCTTTAACATCTTTTTTCTTACGGGACCCCGAAATCGTCGATTTTGCCATAAACTCTTGTTCCTGTATAACATGCTTCTGGCAGTGCTGACGTTTTCTGACGTGAAGAACTTGGCTCATGCACTGCCGTGCATGTTGATTATATACATGACGCTATAATTCAGAACATATAAATTGAATTATCGCTGAATTGAAATAATTGTGATCAATTTTTATGTATTTTATTTAAGTTTCGAGGTTGAGAGTCGTCAATAAAAACCCGACGAATCAAGATTAGAATATAACTTATTCCTGGTCGTAGTAATTTCAGTAATATAATATATCCATGGAGTGAGTATAAGTATTAATTACGAAACGACCTATAGATGGGCCAATTATCTTATTGCACACTATAGTAAATCATCAATCGTATAATTACTACTTTAATGTGCCTGATTTATTAATTATTTTTGATTATTTAATTCTTTTTCAAATACATGAAATGATATTTCATTGTATTACAAATATGTTATTAAATGTTTTATTGTGATAGTTGCTACAATGATATTTGTGTTATTGCTCAATGAAGTGTAGTCGTCGGACAAAAATACCTTGAACTCTATGGTTGGTTTTAGTGAGTCTTCTGCACTAAAATAATCAAAATACAGATTTCCAACGTCAATCATTACAGGTTAGAAGATATTTTTCCCTTGCACACAAGTATTCTATGTAAGAGAATAAAACCCATTTTCCTGCAAACTATCAAAAAAAGAACCCTTGAGAAACAGAAAAAATATAAATTTTTACCAGGTTCGAATACGAAATAAAAAGTAAAATAAAACCCGGTGCCTTCTTTTTCACATAACCAGATTCATAACAATTGTTTCCAGATTCAGTTTATGCCGGTATGATTAGTTTCCTTTCTTTAAATATGATTACACACATTTATAGACCATAGAAACATGGATGGACAAGCAATTCGAATATAAACACTTGAATTTTGTAAACTACTTTTTTTTTTACTCCAAGAATAGTAATGACTTGGCGTTAACATATAGGAACAGAAGTTGAAGTGTAACGAATGTTGAAATTAATACATTTTTTTTAAGAAAAAAGAAAATGATGAATTTATCGTATTTTAGATTGAGAAAAGTACAAAAGAAAGGCTAAGAAATATCATGGTGTAAGCCACAAAAAGAACGTAAATATAACAAATAAATAAAATGAGTGGATCAAGCATTGATCCTTGAGGAACTCCATTCTGGTTGAAGATTCGAAATATTACATTAGACAGCTTACTGAGGAAAATTTCACAGCAGAAAGTACCGAAAAAATTTCAAGAAAATATTATATTATCTGTTTGTTAACATTTGAAAATAATAAAATTAAAATGAGCTATACAAAAATATACACTTAATAATAAGGTATTGTGAAAGAGTACTAGTCAAAGAAAATTCAAATTAGAAATTACTAAACAAAAAGTTAAATATCATGTTCATTTCTTTGTAGAGTTTAAACAGTTATATGTATTCTATACTATACACACTGATTGTAGAAAGAATAATATCGATTTAATGTAACAGAATCAACTTAAATTGGATACCAAGTTAATAGAAGAATAGAATTACTTACGGAACATCTATTTAACTTATTTCTTTTAATACACCACTTCTGGAGTGCACACAATAGACAAATATTTAGTTAAGGATGAGACGTAGATAAGGCTTACAATGTAGTAGCAACAGCGAAATTATTACTTGTATATGGTGAGACTATATACAATAGACATCATTCGCTCAAATTATTATCACCAAAAATATTCTGAAGGCATAAATTACTTCAGTATTATTCTCTTGTTTACTATGCTTAATAGCATCAACAAATTAAATATGTAAGATTTCATGTAATTGAATAAAACAAACAAATTTAATTAGTTAAACCAACCGTTATAGAACTAACTTAAAGGTTTCCTCGAATGTGACGTCATTCTCTTAACCATGGATGTTAGAATGCAGGATAGAGAAATATAAAAGAAACAATCCGAACGTAACAACGCCAAACCGCCATCTTGGTGCACCCAGCCAGAATTTAGGAAATTGAAAAAAAAAAGTAGGACCTCAGTTTTACAAGCTAATCACCTTCACTTTTACGTCTTTACTACTCTCCTTAATTTTGGCTGCCCTCATCAAGATGGCGAAGTAGAGCTGCTACGTTCGGATTCAGTTTTGGTATATCTAATTCTAATATCCTTGGTTAAGTCAATGACGTCACGTCTGAGGGAACCTATTAGGTAGTTCTATAAACGTGTTGGTCTTGGTCTTTATTACTGCAAACTAGTGGAATAGTTTATAGCTATGCTCCATGTATAAACGTGTTAGTTTTCGATTTTAAAATCTATTTTTCCTTTTCTTCTTCTGTCATATCACCTTTTTATTATTCTCCATATTGTTCAGGTTCTTTGAATCAAGTTATCTTTGTGTATTCTGTTGATTATTTTAGTTTTTTTACATACATAATTCAAAACATACTTTCAATTTCTAAAAAGAAAAGTAGCTCCATTTTGACTATCGAATTTTCTTAAGCTAGAGCGAGAAATATACATACATTTCGCATTATTATTATTATTATTATTATATTTAAGTGTTATTGACACCCTATTGGCAAAAGTTTAAAACATTATGCCTTTTAGTTCTAGATTCGTCTTTTAGTTCAATCTAAAATCTATAATGATTTAAATTGATTTATTTTGAAAGAGATGAAGAAAAATCAATCAAAATAAAGTTAGTAAACAATAATAAACACTTTATATTACACCGTAGAGAATAATAATTATTGAATATGTTTGAGTACCCCCCATATATGTTTCAGATGGAGGGTAGAGAAACAGATGTACACAGAATTGTCAGTCAATTTGGGAATATTGGTTCAATTATCATGTAATTAATGGATAATACATGCTTAATTACACATAATGGTATCGTGCTTTTGAATCTATATAATGCAATTGTGACACTAAACAAACCCGCATTCGTAAACGTATTTAATGGACAGCATTAACATTTTTCTGTTTCTTTATCAAATTATTACTGATGCCTTGTTTACATTACTAACATGTTACCATGGTTAACATTAACCAAGATCATTTTAGTAATGTAAACGGTAGTTACTGTTAACGCGGGTTACAAATTTAACCAGCGTCAACTTACAACGGTTATCTTCTTACGTTAGTTATCTAAACGCAAGATGGCCGTTAAGCGCAGCTCACTTCGTGAGTTTATTTCTTTCTTTATCGAAATATATAGTATCCTAGTGGTGCGTATCACTTTTAAAGCATAAAAGAATGATGGCAGAACTAATCTACAAAATGTTACGCTACAATCAATTCTTTTGTGTTCATTTTTATAATAATTTAATCCTGTCCCGTGTAACAAGAAGATTCTTTACTCTACGGAAACTTCTTCCTGTAGAACGATAAATAGGTTAAGTTCGGTAGTCTGAACGCAAGTTAGTTTTACTCGTAAATCTTACCATCGTAAAAGGTTAGTAATCTAAACAAGGCATGAAGAGAGAGGCAAATTTTTAAATTATTGCATTTATAAGTGTGTATACTTGTATTATAAAAAGAATCAAGAAATTTTACAAAATTCTGAAGAGATAAGGGGAAGATGGAAAGCAAGTTTAGAGCCGTTCAGAACCTTTTCCTTGGTGGCGTCCAGACTGGAATTATCAATGAAATATTTTCAAGATTCTAATTTTATATATTATAAATAACGGAAATTAAATTTTGTAATTTAATTATATAAATAAAAAACGGTAATGGATTGAGGGAGAAAATGAATGAACAATTCCTTGTTAATAACAAATTTTATTTTTTAAAAAAAATAGGGGGGAAATAGTGTAGAATATTATGTTACACTGTAAAAAATAACAGTTTTTGTACACATTTTGTATGAAATTCTGTGTTCAAAAATGTAAAAAAAAAGTGTTCAAAAACTGCTGTAAGTTTACCGCTTCTTTTGGACAAGGGGATTCTTGTGCACCTTTTTGTAAATAACTTTTATATACTTCAAGTACATTTTATTTCAACCTATACCCTGATAAACTCGGGCTAAAATCATTTTCAAATCAAACTTATTTAATATTTAGCGAGAAAAATAAACAAATAAAATTTGTTTTTCGTATAAAAATTCAATTTGGATAGCATCAAAGTATCCTCTAGAGTAGATGATTTTTCCCCGTTCCCACCAAATTTTTGTATTCTTTCCTACACTGTAAAAAAATGTGCACTTTTAGCACACCTAAAATGAGTAAAGTTTGATAAAAAAAAACATTTAAGTATACGATAAAAGAAAATATATTTAATTTAAAATTAATAAAATATGAAAATACAATAATTTAAAATTAATATAAGGTATTACAAATAATAATTCACGACAGACAAAGATTGTGTTTCTCTACCTTTGATAAAAATATAATTCGTCATCAGAGATATTTATTAATCATTGTTTTCCAACCCGTTTTTTTCTCTTATTCTTTTGTCTTTATCGCCTATCTTCCACTCATGTAAACATACTCACATACACAGCCAAAGAGGCGTATCACCAGTTAAATATTCCGTTCCCGTAAGTATAGTTTCAACTCAATACCATATAATTACGTGTACAGTATTATCTCCACAAAGCTTGATATTGTAAGTGCTTTTGCTCTGTTACGCCTATGAAGATTTTTATCTGGCGTACAAATATTAAAATCTTTCAATAAAAAAAAAAGAAGAAACCTCTCGTCAAACTGATATAACAGATATAACCAATCTCCTTTGTATTAATAATATATATTTTTTTTTCTTAGCGAATCTCTTTCTTTGTAAAAATAATATGGTAACCAGAAAAGAATCAAAAATAGTTTCTGCTTAAGCCGTTTTATAACAGAAAGTGATAACCATAAATTCTTACAACGAGATGTTGTTGTTACAAATAAAAAAAATAGTTATATGGTTGACAGTTATTGTACATGGAGAGCTCTTCGCTCAATAAACACAGTTCAAAACTTTCTCTATGTTTCATTTCTTTTCAGAGTATATAAAATCGGTCGTCATAGTCAATATAAAGTATTATGTATATACGCGTGTCTTTAAATACGAATGCTCTGTTGTAAAGCTAGATAGCGCAAACTTCTAAGAAATTATATTACGTGATGGCAGTAAAAGAAATGAATAAATATATTATATCTCGAAATAAAACATTATATATAAACACAAAATAGTGAGGGTTTTTTTTGCCCATAATGACGATATAATGGGTGATTGGGGTGAATTTAACAGAGATCTTGTATCTAGCAAACTTTATGTGAGATTGCTGTATATATTTCTGGAAATAGATGTCTTCAAACACTAATAATGTTATTATTTCACACGATCGTATCAGAATACAGTAACCGTTACTACAGCTGCAAAAAATATATTTTACAGAAGGGCAACTTATTTCCTTTACAAATTATTAAAGAAATATTCGCCATAGAAGATTAATTTTACATTTTACCTACCATCTAGCGGTAGTGTGGAGTTTTATATAAGTATTTTAAGAATTTTTAAATGTTTTGTTTTTGGTGATTTGTGGTAGAATCTGCAGTCCCTACTTGTACCATATAATTATACCCAGAGATGTGTTTAGAGGCCAAGCTTACTAAAATGTGATTCTTATTTATGTAAAATTAGCATAATTTAGTACATAATTTTAACACTGAGACACGTGTTGGACCTCCTGAAGGTACTGAATCCGCCACAGGCGAAAGATACGTAAGTTTAATTGTATGAGCGGTAACAGGGCTATGCGTAAGATCGTCGCGTTCTGGATACGTGCCTGACTACTCAGAGTTTCTTTCATGGGGGTGTGCGAAAAGGGGGACACAAGAGTAACTGAAAAATATCCTTGAAAAGATGTCAAGAAGTAATATGGAACATGGAAGTAAATACATATGATTAGTCTGAGACTAACATTTACTTAATAAGCCCAAATTATAATTAGGCCAAAAATTATAATAATTTTACATAGAGATAGGGATTTCAGTGGTATCCATAACCCACGCATTATATACTTCAGCGATTTCTTCGGTAGATCTATTTATTGAACTGAAATAACGAAAAAGAGAACAATATATTTTTGTTTACTTCTGTTTATTTTTCAAAACCCCGGAAAGAAACAAGAAAGTTATGCTTCTTACAAAATTAATTCCTCAACAAGTTTTACGTTATTATAAATAACAGTTTTGTAATCTATTTGTAGTTCAGAATACATTGTACCAATTATAGTCTCTTCGATCTGAGAATTGCGTGACGCTCCCTACATTTACATGAAAATTTGGGAGAAAGAAAGCAGAGAAGAGAACAAAAAGGTGATAATTGATAATTAAGGTCATATATTACCAAAATAATGTATCATCCATACAACATTTGAAAATAACTGCTAATTAGTTAAAGAATGGAATAAAGAAAAAAAAATCGATCTGGTTTCAGCTAAGATGGGCTTCCTGAAAAGCTTCACACGCAAGAGACTTGCAAAGCGTGTATTAGTAATAACAGCAGAATTTATCACTAAGTAAATTAGTATTCTTTTGTGGAAAAAACTAACGAAGACTTAATAATATGGTTGTCTGTCTTTTCTTAAGGAAATAATTCTATGTAGCCTACTGCTGTTCGTTTCGCAAAATATTCCCCCCTAAACTATAAAAGTATTTTCAACGTAAAGGAATAAATCTAAACTTCTATTTTAAAAATTGTAAAATAAAATAAACTTTGAAAAATCAAGTAAAGTAAAAATAATCATTTTAATAAGAGACCATACAATACTTAAAACAAAAACCTGTATGAAGGAAAACTGTATGGAGACGCGAATTTCTGTAACTACGAAAGAATTTTATTTATGGCCTTATTTCAGTTAGTACGAATTTAATTCGTAAGTCTAATATAAAAAAGCCTTGGTAAACGGATTGTCTATTTGGAACTTGAGAATTTTACTAGGTAATTTGTATAAAATTAATCTACTGCCAATGTACTCCCAGAAGGTCTGTGTTTCGATCTCATTACTAGCTAACATATTGCTAATTTCGTGTATGTATTCAGGTACAAATATTCTCGAAAGTCTGACCCGTAATGCGCAAATCCGTATCCTGTATGAAAAAATATACGTAGATGCACTCAGATTCATTGACTATATCAGTTCCCGCCGGGATCTCCTGAACAGAATGGTTCGGAATCCACTTTACCAAAAAAAAAACAGTTAAGTTCCGTCCGTAGAAGCTGAATAGCTAGTTTAGAATGTTAATAATAATTTTTTATCAGATTCATAGTAAATTAGCGTTGGATTTTTATTTCTGAGGTCAACATTTGTTCAATTTGGCAGTATAGAACTTATATATACATTGCCAGCGTGGCATATTTACTCTAAGGTAAATGTTGGTAACTTTGTGGCATTTGGTAATATCGTGATAAAATTGCGACTAGCAATTTTACGTGATTGCCAGGAACTGTTGAATTAAAAATTTCACCATTAGGTAGCTCCACAAGTATTGCGTATACATTCTGTGTGATAAAAGCTTTAGATACCTTTATCTAATACTTTGACTACACAGACTCCAATCAGAATTCATCGGTGGCGGAATTGCCAATGCTTACCCTCTATCGAATATTCATTTATATAGAATTTAAAACGCAAATGAAAGTATGAATTTTGTTAAATATTTTTAATAAGATCAAAATAATATTGATATATTTGAAAATATATCAAAAGTTACCATAATGACTATTGAAGTACAATAAAGCCTATGATTGATACAAGAATGTAGAAAGAAATGTCATTAAGACAGTACATTTTCTTAAATCGATGTCAAGGCGACATCTATGAGTTACGGAGTTAATTAAAACCATATTTACTATATTTACAAATATGTAATTTTGATTAAAATCTTTTTATTTCAGTTAGAAACTATTACAACAGATGACAGGATCAATTTGATAACATTAAGGTTTGCTTAACAAGAAATGAAAACCACTTTTCTTAATGTATCCCCTGAATTCGCATAAGAGTTATAATTGCAGTGGAAAGCGAAAATATTTTATTCCAAGTATGACGAAAACATTTTCATGTGAATGAAAGATTAAGAAATTCTCATAGCTATTAACGTAATATAATTTTTACTATTAATTGTGGTCTGGCCATAAGTTTTTCCAGGGGCCATACGAGCCCTTGGTAAATTTACTTTATTGTATTTCATGTAAAAATTGTTTGTTTCTTTGTAACAGATCACTAACGTTTATCTGTAGTCAAAAAGGAAAGTATTCCATCTTTCACGAATCGCTTCAAGAAGTTGAAATAAAAAAATCGTTTTCAAAGTGAATATGTCAATTATCTTACCAAAAAGAAATCTTTACAGCCCTAAATACTTAATAATAAATATTCTAAAATAATTGTGAATACTTATATCTAAGTTTAAAAAAAATGATTTGGAAGCATAGAAAAGATGGACAAAACTACAGAAATTAATTAAAAAAAAAAAAAATTGGTGCAATGAATAATGCAAAAAAAGGATAAATAAATAATCAACTTAAGGAATACACAATGAACGAACATATATATTTTAGAAGGATTTGCAAAATACAATTCACTATTTAAGCGAGATTATTATTAAGATATAACTATACAAACCAACTGAAGAAAAGTGCGCTCATGTAATCTCATTTCCAATCCAGTATTCTGATCTAATCAGACTTACCTCAGATAAGTTAGCCCAGAAGAATCACAAAACCAATAAAGTGGTTAAAACAGTATTGAATTGAACCATAGGTCTACATCAATTAAATAATAACCTTCCCTATAATAATCTGGAACAGAGTTGATCTATCAATGAAAGAATTTTATTTTTTCTTTCGAATTAAAAATTTTGTTCAGATTTTGTGCAACAGATGGCACTAACGTAATTTTTTTTATATATAGAAAAATTAACCGATTGAAGAGCAGAATTTTCAAATATTATTTCAACCAGTATAATAGAGTAAATATATTTTAGTAGAACGGATACACTTAATCTCGAGAACGAAGAGAAACGTCTTTTACGATGGAAGAATTCAATCCTTCGTACGTATTTAAATTGAAAAAGTAACATATTTAATACGACTGCATCGAGCATACTTAAACTTTCTAACTCAAAATGTCAGAATTGTCCTTTATATCAGATATTTTTTATATATATTTGTTAGTATCTTAAAATTAGCAATAAATTAATCTTCAAGCATAGTTTGAAAGAAGCAATTCTTTGCTTACGTTACTACTACCTGTAAGTAATTGAATGAGCAAAAAATGTCATATGAATGATAAAGTAAAATTCATTTGTTCGCATAAAGAAAATATACGATAAAAATCTCATGATAACGTGATAACATTTACAAATATTATTGCCTGTACACATGTCAGTAGATATTTTGATGCAGAAGAACATATTATTGTTATGAAGAACATATATTTTCTTCTTGTTAAACCCATTTCAACTGTTATCATTTTCAGACGATACAATTCATATGTGCTATACATTAACTTGCCACATATGATTACTATCTTCTTTATTATATCCCTATATATTCATTTTCTTTCTTTGTTTTTCTTCTAGATAAGATCAGAAAATATACAAGAAAAGTCTTAGTGTCAGTGGTGTTTTAGCTGAATTTATAGGAGCTCAAAAACAAGATTGTAAGTAATATTGAAAAATGGAAGAAGAAAAAAGACTTCGAGCACAATTCTTATATATGTGAAAAATGTGACACAGAAATATTTAAATTTCCTGTCACCTATAAGATATACAATAAACCTTTATTTAAAAAAATCTCTGGTGCTTTATTGAATTTCTTTGCTTCTGAAGCCCTTGATTAAACATGGCAGTTCTTTAGGACTACGTAAAGATTTTGATTTTGATTTTAGAATATAGGCATAAAGGTTTGTAATATCGCGTAAAATTAAAATTCATATATTTACATCGAATTTTCTGTTTCTTTGTACTTTTTTTTCGCCCACAATTTTATAATCATAAAGCAGTGTTTTCGCCACGATTTTCAGTTTGGGGGTATAAAGTTAAAAATTGTGGGTTGTAAGTGGAGTTTTGCACGGTTTCTGTCGATTTTTCACAGCAAAAATTTTAAAAGTTGGGGGTGTTGTCGAGATTTTTGGGGTAGTGGCACCCCCTCCAAAGGGGGGGGGGGTCTGAAAGAATCAGTGTCTTAAATGCATGTATCCAGCTAGGCTAAATTGGATTATTCAAACGGGATCTTTCAGCATGTTGTTCAAAACAGTGATATCTTCTAGTGTGTGTTTATGTCATTCAAAAATGTAAAATAAAATTTATAAGAATTTCTACTAGAGTTTGTGAAAGTTAATGAAAAGAACATATTTCATTAAGAGATTTAAAAATCGAATTCCGCGTGGCCGAGAGATTAGGGAGCTTTCTTTCTGAGTGGGTGGTCACATGTTCAATTCTCGCCCGGATCCATTTATCGAACCACTTCACCCAAAATATGTAGGTCTACGTTAAGCCTGAATAATCAGCGGTGAAAAAGAACCGATTTCAACTTTTGAGCATAAAATATTGTTCCAGTTAAAAGGAAATTATTTTCTCGTAAGAACTATAGCTATAATTACAAAATGTCTGAAAAATAGAGCAAATTACTCATTATCCTTGATACTATTATACCTCTGAAGTGCGTATAGAGGACGTGGAGATCGCAAGCGTTAGTACTTTGAATAAGTAATTACATTCAAAGGAGAATTTTACACTGAGAAATACAAAATAGTAAAACAATAAATGATCAGGAATGATGAGAAAACAAGGATGTGGTTAAAAATGACTAAAATGCAAGTAAAATCATTTAATAATGACAAATGCTAGCAAAAAGATTTTGGAAATTGTTCACACAGAAGAGGAAACTTGTTAAATTCCCATATTCTATTGACTTTCCGACTTGAACAACAACGTTTCTATTTGTGTTATTTTCAAACGATCTTATAGAGATTTTCTACAACCACGTTTCATTATTTAAGGCTATCTTCTAGGTTTCTTGAAAGTCCTATCTTCCCCATGTTAAAAAATTACTTCATACACCACTCAGTTAGTTTTACACGTAGAGAGATGTGGCTTGTCCCTGGTCAAAGAGAAACTATTTCTGCGGGCAATTTGCCTATTTGCGTTTGTTTGCCAATTTGAAAATTGTTTCGTCAGTGCTTATACTTATTATTCATAGCAGCACAAGAATATCGGGCCAAAATAACGCGGAATTATATTGTTTCCAATAGCTAGTGGTGGTATTTGAAGCCTCTATTTAACAAAGTATTTAGTAACATTAAAAAAGAGTAGCACTTGATTATTTATGACTGTTTTACCCCTAGTATTGGATCATGTCCAGATCAACTTAGCTCCCAACTATATCGTCCTCGACTGAAGCACATGGATGAGGTGACGTTTAGATAACCCCCAACAAAGAGGTTAAGTTACCCCTACTGCAAAACGAAGCAGTACAAACCAGAAGATTCCAGGTTCGAATACCGTCGAAAGTGCGAAAATTTAGAAGATGGTGCTTTCCTATAACGACCGATATGGATCTCGTATATCGGCAACGTTGTTTACCATTCAATATTGATCGATATCAGATAACAACATCGATCGAAATCGCAAACCAAGCGTTATTGATGACGGACGATATAGATGTGATATTGGGGATTAATTCGTACTTTATCAAATGTTTATTTTTAACCTTATCTATAACTACGTCTAACTTTCGCAATGTCCTTATTCATATCTGTTTTTGTAGAACGTTTCGTAGCTATCTTGAGTTTCATCTGTTCTTAATCTTATGATGATAATGTTGCTAGATTCATAAAGTGTTATGTTTCTTCAATACATTTATTGATTCTTTTAATACACTACAATTATCACTATTTAGTTCTTGGTTTTCCTTTGATATTTCTTTTCCCCCCATTATTGGCTATTTGTGACGTATACCTAGTTATGCAGAAATAATTTATATACTAAGATTGTATAATTTAAAGAGACCATATGTTTTAATAGTTCTGATACAACATTCATGTTTTCAAAATTTTATACTTTTTTTGAATGCGCAAACGACTCAAAGATTAAGAGTCACATTAAGAACCACACAAAGAGCAATGGAGATATGCATGCTAGGAATAACTAGGAGGGACAGGAAGCCAAATGAATTAATTCGTGCACGAACAAAAGTAGAAGATATAATCAAAAGTGCGAAGAAGATGAAGTGGTTATATAGCTAGACGAACAGATGTAAGATGGACGACAAATGTACTACATTGGATTCATAGGGAAAAGAAACGCCCGAGACGACGTCCAAATGTAAGATGGGTAGATGAAACCAATCGTTTTTCAGGAACTACATGGATGAGGATAGCAGCAGACCGAGATATGTGGAAAGAAAAGGGGAGGCCTTCATCCAGCAGTGGATAGAAAACGGCTGAATATGATGATGACGATACATTATTTTGTTCCATTTCTGATATCCTGTCATGTTTTCATTATTTACGTGTTGATCTTTGATTTCATATTCTACTGAACTTCTCTTTATTTTATTTTATTTATTTATTTTATTTTGTTACTTATTATTTTTATTTTGTAATAAAACTTAGATAATTAACGCACTTGATACACATTTTGAAACGTTCATCAACCTAGCAGCCCGATATCTATTTTATTCGTTCCTACTTAATTGTCCACGTTCAGGTTGATATATTTTAGAAATTTTTTGAGTGTTGTATGTGTTTCGTTATTGTTAGCTTTCTTACATAGTCTCTGTGTTTAGGACTTTCATGCTATTCAGCATCTGGTGTTTCGAGAATCCATTTTCTTATAGTGAAATTTGTATACTGTCTCTATTTCCTACTCGAAGTCTTATGTGGTTAAGATTTTTTTTTTAATTCTTCTACATAGCAGAAATTTATAATTTGAATTTGTTTATGGCCTTTAGGCATCTCAGGCTTAGGCCATGATAGGATGGGGGAGAGAATGTTGGATGGTAATCGGTCAGGGCATAGATTGCAGGTACCATCCCAACATTTTTGCTTGGTGTGACTGAGGGAAACCATATTCGCGGATGCTTACATCGTTCCCAGGATCTTTCGATTATTATTAAATCTAACGCTCTACCAACTGAGATACGACCGCTCGGTTAGAAATTTATAAGGATAATAGAAAAGAATACTTACTCTAATGTAAATATCCACTTACCCTAATTCAATATTAAGTATATTAAGGTAATGTACTAATATTTCGCACGACGCAGCAACAACACGATAAGACTGACTTGAGCTGGAGGTAGTCCATGAAATGATACTCGACAATACACTTAAATATGCGTTTTCTTAGTTTTTAAAGAACCCGTTACATAGATCCCCCTACTTATTATAAAAAAAATATAATGCTCACAATGTTTTCATTTTATTCAACAATTTGGTCAGATAATACAATACTGGCAGGAACCACAATTCGAATATGGTAGCGCCACTTGGGAATAGACTGTTGGATAAGATATATAACGGATATTCTCAAATATATTATTATTTTTAGTATCCTATACGTTAAACCTACTCCAAAATATTTTTTTCTTGTTTTTATGGATTTTAATACATGGTTACTTTTTATTTTAGAAAATGAAGATCCAAATTATTTCTAATTATAGATATAGCACTTACTAATTTTCTTCCCCTATTATTTGAAACTTATTACTTAAACACAAACTCCTAAATCATATAATTATCAAGTTTTTTTTTTAACTCCTTGGGTCATTAGCATTTGTTACGAAAAAAAGAGAAAAATACAATAATGAGCGTAGATCCTACTTCCTTGATAAATATGGAAATTACTGCTTCACTAAATGACGTGCATAATATTAAAAGGGAAGGAAAGAAAAAAATTGAAAATATATTTGTACTGTAGGAGTTCAGAAGCCAAGGGATATAAGTGACATCGACGAATAAAAAAAATTTGAGGTAATCTTTTATATATTATTATTCATAATGAAATATCGTTGAAAATGTAATATAATTCATATAGATGTATCATTGGAATTCGAATGTCGACTAAATCGAAAACTCATTCGAAATCGACGGTCGTTTATATCGAAAAAAGAATCATTCGAATTGAATGTTAATTGAAAACAACATTATACTTGGAAATCGATTATCACTCATATTGAAAATTCGTTAAAAATCGATCATATCGATATGTAATTTGGTATCGATATAATTGATACTTCCCCAGCAGCACAAGGATAACGGACCGATATCGGACTAATATTGAGCCAATAACGCCGATACCGATTATCGTTGGTCGTTGTTCGACTGACATTGGTGCGATTCGATATTTCGATATTTTAAGCTATTCCTGAAACATGAGAAACGGGTTTTGTACTTCATGCAAAAAAGAAAAGAAAAAACTTGGCAAACTACATCATTAAGTTTATAGAAATATTACTGTTTGAATATATCATTGCACGATATCGATCAGACACTGGCCGATATCGTTCCGAAGAGCATCGATTTTATCGAAAGCTTTGGATTCTACTCTTTGTTCCTCTCCTGTTTAATTTCGCTAGAAAGAATTCGCTCATGAATTTTATCAGCAGATTTTCAGTACATAAATATGTAAAGCAACAAAAAAGAAGTTGTTAAGTCAGAATGCAGTGTACATGTGAAAGATAGTGTGTGTGGTAAAAGATATATAAAGTCTGTGTAACATTACAGCTAATTTGTAAATAGATAACAATCAAACTGAATATTATGCAGGTGTAACTGTTTAATACACGAACATAAACAATTAATTAATGGAGTTTCATTAAATTATTATGTAAATAATATAAATTAATTATACTTAAATCTAGCTAAAAAAAAACAACAAAGAAATGAACGTAATTGAAATCTTTGATCATCAGAAATAAAAATATTAAAAGCAATGAGAATAAATACGTATTTCAATTAAAGCTTTAATAAGACACTTACTGCTTTGTTAGCGATTTTCTTTCAATTGTAAGTAGATGGCTCTGGTTACTGACTCTAGTTCCCTCTTTTTTAATATGAAAATTAAGGTTTTAGAAAGTAATATAAGGAAAATAAAGCAATTATTGTAGCATAATTCTGAACGGTGGTAAAGATTTTTATAGGAAAAGATATTGTAATTGCTCAGGTACACTGTAAAAAAATCCCGGTTCTTACATATGTCTTAATGCACACATGAAATAAATTTACTGTTCATCACTGCTGTGTACCTTAAACATACAAAGACGTAAATGTTAGTTAGTCAACAGGATTAATACTCTCGTATTTACAATGCGAGCCGTTCCGGGTTCAATTCTGGATAAGACTCAGAATTGTGAGGATAATTGGATAACTACTTGCATTAAAGGAAAAGTATCTGACTTCGGTAATGAGCAGATAAAGATGGCGCTACAAATCGTTGCGCTGACTACTCTATTAACGGGAACCCGTCTGGTAATCCACAATGCTCAATTTGGGCTACAGTACCGTTTACCGACAACAGTAACGAATTTACCGTAATTTCAATACTTTCAGTGATAAAAGCAATAAAATATTGCCGAGTAATCTGGGTTCCATTCCAGCTTCCCCCACTTTTGTTTTACTTGTTACGTAGGCTGTCAAAAGAGCTTACCCTAGCAGACCAGAATATCGCCCAACATCGATCAAAGTTGCCCAATATTGGGCCCGAAATTCGCCCAATATCCTGTGCTGCTAGGATATTGACACAAGTTTCATATAAATATTACATTAATACAGGTAATCTTTTGAAAAATTTAATTCAGAGTTTAGGCTTATACAAATCACAAACATACACAGAAAAAGATAATATGATTACTGTACCCAACCAAAATGTTTGATTTAAAAAAAACTTCGTAAACTTTATTTTGTATGGGCCATTTTTAGTAACTTTGACTTCGTCCCGTCACGATTATGAATGCGATGCTAGTTAAAATTCACATCCATACCCCAGCAGGGTATATATTTGAACCCGAGACCTTCCAGTCACTGGCTTAGCGCTCCAACCCTCACGGCTACCCAGGTCGGTCTTTGGTTTTCAACATTACGTAGAGAACCCATATTTCAATTATAAGACATGAAATTACTTCAAGTTACATCCAGATAAAGATTGAAACTTTACTATCCTAAAATATTCCAACTGACAAATTAAATAAGCAAATATTATCTGCCAATTAAACTGTCAGTTGGAATTTAAGGTTCGAGTATTTTAATATATTAAGAACCCATACATTTTAAAATTACAATAGGGATTCTCCACTTATCGTTGGAAATCAAACATTTGATTGTTCTGCATTGGGTAACAGAAATCAAATTACTTTTTCTATGGAGTTACCATAATTTATGTTCATTAGGCAAGCCTATATGTGCTGGTACTTAAATACCAGTCAAGAATTATCTCTTGAAAGTGTTGACAGATGTAATAGCAGATAAATAGTGAATTAAGTTTGGATTATTATTTATTATTACAAGCAGATAGATATTTAATTATACATATCATCCTCTAGCATGTCATTTTTTCCCGTGGAAGATTAATGAACACTTCTCCTACGATAATTTACTGTCTACTGCTCCCATCTATGAATACACACGAAAAGTAAAATAGATTAATTATTCTTCTGGAAGTATTCAAAGTAATACCTTTGGTCTTTTATCTGCAATAACGGTTAATGATGATTAAAAAGTGTTTTGCCCTTTGGCAAATTTATGAAGCAAGTTTCTTGTTGGTTAAATGAACCAACAGTGATTTGCCATTGCCTTAAGTTATATGGAAATTATACTGATGTTTTAAGGACGAAATCTACTGTTTTATGTTAATCTGAACCATTACGTTCAAATGTGTACCCTGCACTGGTGATCGAACCCAAGAAACCCTGCCAAAAAATATTTCTTAACCCTGAGGGTGGGCCTGATCATAAGTACACTGTAGTTGATTTCAACAGAAAGATTTTTTTTTGTGGATGCTATCAATTAATATGAAAGAGTAGACTCATTTATCACTAATTGGTCTATTAAATAAGAATCATTTTTAAGTCTGATCCAGAGATTCCGCCAGGATTTTCAGTTTTGGGGGATGTAAAGTCAAAATTGGAAGGATGTAGATGAAGTTTTGAATGGTTTCTATCGACATTTCAGCACAATTTTTTTAAAGTTGTGTGTGTGTGTGTGGTAGAGAATTTGGGGGGTGACACCCCCACAGATGGAGTCTGGCGGAATCACTGGGCTTTGGTTAAATAGTCAACACAGGATTTAGCCATTCAAAATTCTGTCCCGATTTAATGTTTTCTAATTAAGGAGGCAGTTCAAATATATTATTTCCAACTTTACATCGAAATTTCTACTAGGAAAATATTGATCTTGGAGCAGGCTCGTAGCCAGAAAGGGGCTAATAGGGTCCAGGTCCCCTAAAATTTTCTTTCCCCACCAAAAAAATTTACTTTTCTGTGTGTAAATACCAAGTAAAATAACATATCATGACACTTCGTCCCCAATTTTCTGCACTCACCCAGCAGTTTGTGGACGGTTGTTGTGTTAGAGGGATTGGAAATTGGGAGCGGTGTATTGTGTCTGGAATAAACTATGAAGATTTATCTTGGAAGACATAAAAAAAAAACAAGAACTAAAATAGTAGATATTTTAATAAAACGATGGACAAACTCTCAAAATTATTCTCATCCTAGTTACCTTGCAGTTGCCGACCAAACAATCTGGAACCTCGTTTAGCGAAACAAAATGACACCTTGATTCAAAACAAGCATGTTATTTGTTCTTAATATGCATGTACTAGTTTTCCTGATACAGCAAATTGGCAGATTCTATTTGCCCTCATATAATAAATTCATTTACTGATAAGTTCAAATTTGAGTTCGTTTCTCCTGGGTTTCATTTTTTGTTTCCGAAAACTTAGATATAATGAGTATGCTTCTTAATTTTACACTATTTACTATCGGTTCACAAGAAGTTGAGCCTTAACTTGGAACCGATGTATTACATTGATGCCTGTAGGAAATATACACGTCATAGCGTATATACAGGACGAGAAAGAACAGTGTAAAAATGTTTTTTATTTATTCACTTCAAGAAAATGAAGGTGGGGTTATCCATCCTGGATAATATGGCATAAGAATGAATTACACATTAGAGCATAAGATTCATGCTGGAGATGGTAAACTGATTCCTTTTTTAATGTTTAATCAGTTCAACATTCAAGCAAAAACGATAAAATGTCTCGAATATTAGGAACTGTTAAATCTTGTTGTGCTTAATTCCTTAGGGACGCTCGCTGGTGACGTAAACAATTTGAAAAAGTTATCGATATATGCCACAGGTACAGTCAGGATCTTGAAAATGCTCGATGAAAATTTTTTTCTTAGTTCGATAAGTTAGCTGTATCTGGAAACACTGAACCGAATATTCAATGTAGATTTTAAACGGGCATTTGACTCTGTTTAGATAACGTGGTTCAGTATTTCTAGTTTATTTACATTTTCGGTCCTTGAAATTCCTAGAATCTCAATCACGTAGTGATTCGCCAACCACTTAAAAATTGTAGGTCTTGTCTTTTGAATAGGAAATCCATTCGATTGGAAGCAATGAAAAACCATCAACGGTTCACCTCGCCTACGGATTGCAAATATGCCTCCGAAATGAACATTCATTCATGGTCATAATCCAGTATAATCTATCGATTTATCTATTGACTTGTTTAGTCATATTTTTTTAAAAGCATAATATTATAGTCAACCTGGGATATCAACCGACATCCAATCACAGAAGAATAACACGAAAAGCACACAACAGCACTCCTTTCTGCTGCAGCTGCTGATGACCTAGCAGTAGGAAAGATTCCGCTGTTGCCATATCCACTCAATAAAAGCATGTAATTGTAGTAACTGATCGGCCTTTTAACTGCGTGACATGGAGGCGGCGTGGACAAGAAAACTGGCAACATCGCGGCCAGTGCTTTCAAGACTACAATTCGCTGGAATCAGGCAGGTTCATAGACCGATCCATATATAGTTATTCTTTTAACGTAGACCATTTCTTTTAACGTACATATAAAATTCGTTTTTTCAAGATTGCTCTTTCTCTTACGATAAGAATGGTGTCTCCTGTAGCAACAACGATTCTTCTATGAAGCCTTCATGATTTTTGGTAGAATATTTTACTGTACGGGTGACGGTCAGCTATGTTAGTAGAATATTGAAATATTGTCCCCACCACCACAAAAAAAGTTATTCCAGAGCAATTGGAAAGTAGGGTGTAGTAGAGTTACATGATATTCTTGTACAAACACATTGTTGAGTA
Source organism: Lepisma saccharinum (assembly GCA_022664845.1). Taxonomy (NCBI): domain Eukaryota; kingdom Metazoa; phylum Arthropoda; class Insecta; order Zygentoma; family Lepismatidae; genus Lepisma; species Lepisma saccharinum. The sequence goes on along the minus strand of JAGDQP010001328.1, from coordinate 105,564 downwards.
AAAATTATTGATAATTGTTTGTGTGTGAGTGAGTGAGTGAGTGAGTGTGTGTGTGTGTGTGTGAGAGAGAGAGAGAGGTTGACTCATATACCGTCACTATTTTGCAATAAGGGAATAACTGATATTTTACAAGAGAAGAAAAAATGTACTCCATTTCTGCATACAATTACATGTTATCAAAACACCTCTTCACTATCTCTGTATTGGCTGGAATGTAATTAATTCCCTATTGCGTACTTATGAAGGAAGATCTTCATTTCCAGTTTAATAGTGCAATAATCTTAGTTTGTCAAAAAAAGTGACTTATCCTTTTTTTTTTTTTTTGCAAAATAGTAAAGATCTGCATTTTTTTTTTAATGTGTTAGGTTACACAGTAAACTCCATAATTTACTTTTACTGCAAAAGCATCTCGTGTTACTTTCTTGGTTAATAATAGTTTTACCATGTTTCCAAGATAGAAGACCTACAATAAAACGTTAGCATTACTCTATTGTTTGTCTAAGAATATTAATAATGATTTTTTTTCGTAGTTGGAAGACTTTCTCATGTATTAGAAAAAAAAACACCTATTTAAAATTGATTGTGGAAAGGGAAGATATTATTAATTAATTAAATTTTCTAGATGTGAAATTAATGATAAGAAAAGTGTGATACGTATCATTCATCAGCCTATGAAATACAAGAATAATAAAAAAAACAAAACAATGAAAGGTAAAACATTTTCAGCAAAACTCATACAACTATTCGAACCTTGATATTAGAATGATTTTTTTAAATAAAATAGCTACCCAAATTAATACATGAAAAAGTGGAAGCCGGGCCAAAAGATAGCGTTTATTTCTGGATTTTTAATTAAATATTTGATATCAAGTGTGTATAAACATGTGTGTAATGGAAACTGAAAGAGTGAAGTGAGTGACCCAGGTTCGAACCTTGCTTAAGGGTACTCTTTCTACACTCTAAGCTGATAGCAGTCTATCTGATCTATTAGCAATAGTATTTTCAACTCAGTGCAATGTGATATCTCGTACTAGTAGCAATAATTTTCAACAATAAATTTGACTTGAGTTATAATCTAAATGATGATAATGAAAATTTAGTCGAGAAATTTCTTTCTTTGAATATTTCTCGAAACTGAAAAGCATTTTTTAAATTATTATTATTAGTAGTAGTACGTTACTGTAAATTTTTATCCCGCTACTTTTCTATTTTTTCCCCCGGGAAAGTTGTTGATTTTTTTTTTTTTTTTAAGAAATGATAATGCATACTTTGCCTACAAGTATCAATAGCAGATAAATGAACTAACATTATTATCATGGAAGTTCAATAATGATGTTAAACTTAATACGCGTACACATAGCCTAATATTTTTTGTGCGCCAAAGAGGAAGTGTATACCGACGGAGTATAGAAACTTACTTTGTACACTTTTAAACTTATTCTATTTTTTTTTTTTTTTTAAACTGTTCATTTACAGAGAAATATACTGACAACAGAAAAAACTGTCTGACTTACACAAATCAGTTACAAATGCCCCCTCCTTTCTCTCTAAAATATAAATTAAGGGCTCAATTACAGATTATGTCAGACAGGATTCATGTACCTACTTCAAATAATATTTTCATCATTTTTGTGCCCCATGTGTCTTATATAGTTCTCATTTATTTGGATTAGTATTTGGCAGTCAGATACTAAAGAACGGTACAGTGTGTTTTTTACAAACTGATTTTGTTCCCAAAACTAAACAGGAAAAAAAAAAGAGTAAATTATGAGTAAGGATATGTGCATCGTATGGATATGTGCAACGTACTATTAACTTCACATTATGTATATGAAATTTTAATGAGAAAGTATTTCACCTCATAATTTTGAACAAATTCTCTGTCATTTTCCTTTCATGCTGTAGGTATAAAACCAAACTAAATGAATACTCACTTATTACATTTGAATCTATTAAGATATAAACTTATACATGTATGGTCTAAAATGTTTTGTTTGAAAGGACGTTAAATTATACTGGGACAATTTATGGGTACAACCATGGTAACACTTATCAGAGAAGATTCAGATTTTAGGTACTGAGAGTGCAGAGTGTAAGCTAAAAAAATAGCCAACAAAAAGTAATTAAAATACTTGAGATATTTTATAGAAAACAAAAAAACATTTAAAATAGCTAACAAGCTTAGAAAGTTGTCACTAGAGGGCAAGAAAATTACTCCAAAAAGTTATTTTAAAGATGAAGAAAATAGTTTATTATTTATGTAACAGTTAAAATTTTCACAAATGAAATATTTATTGCGAATGACATATCTATTATAAATGTGACCAAAATGTGCATGTTTCTGCTTAAAAACTAAACAAGAATTAGATATCTCATTGGTAAGAAAAATGTCATTGGGTATAAAGACAAGAACTATTTTCTTCTTTTCAAATCTTTTATATTCCATCATGGTGGCCAAGATTCTTTGAAATGGGTTCTTTGCAAATAATAATCAACACGAGTGTTTCTTTCTCCTTTATGTTATATTTGCTTACTGCAAAGAAAAAAAAAAGGTTGTTCTGTTTTAGGAAGAAACGGCAGAACAATTTTTTTTTTCTTTATAATTCGGCAATTTAAACGAAGACGATTTATAACCTTTGATCTCCTTTTAGATCTAAAATAATGTGTAATTTTTTAAAATTATATATTTTTACTCTTCACATCTGGTTGTCCAAACTAATTTCTCATTGACTGGAAAAAAAAATAATTAGTTACTACTTCGCAAACTGTTTTATAGTGAAGAAATGTTAATTTTGTCTTTTCAAATGTACATTTAACGAGATTCCTTTGTTTATTGATGTTTATTCATTAATATTTAAATTTACTACATTGCTACATACACTGTTAAAAATGTTCCCTCTCTTTTTGCTAAAAGACAAGAGATAAACATACAACTGGATGCGTGGCAGTTTCCAGTAACGCCTTTGAACTTGGCTGAATACACTTTTAATTGAAAATAATTTTGACTACCGGTAAATACTAGTTGATGGTCATAGTGTAAATCTGAATAATAGTGGAGACATATCTAACAAGGGACATGATCTAAGTGTCCCCTCTTCCGATTTCCTTGGAACTTTCCCCATTTGTAGAGAGGTTAAAATTAACAGACACGTATATTTTTGTTTCGGTCCAAAAACGGTTTTAGTGGGGGGAAAACGCCCCTCCAAAGTTAAAAGAATTGCATAACGTGGCAGGGTTAAAACAGAAAATTTCCTTAAAACTTTGCAAGTGTGGTTTAAAATTAGGAGATACATATTTTTTTTTGTACCGGAAACGGTATGAGGGGGGAGGGGAGTAACCTCCCTACAAAATTCGAAAATAACACGATGTGGAAGTGCCATAAGTCAAAGGAATATGCACCGAATAAGGCAAATTTTACACGTGAATAACACAGAAGGAGTAACGGGATACATAATGCACTTAAAAGTAGGAATAGCCTCCGATGATATTGCAATTATACAAACATGAAAAAATAAGACAAGATGTTTCTTATGTATGAACAAGACAATGGATGGGAAGGACCTGCCTTATATAAAAAAGTATATTGGTGTATGAACAGAAGGACCGAAGAAGAGTAGTCGAGCGGATAACGCCAGAAAATCTAAAACGTAAACTTCTCATTCGTGATCCTGGTATCCCATATTTTTTTTTGCAAATCCAATATATATATATATATATAATTCTTTTATACAAGCTACCACAGTGTGTATGTAACATTCATTGCTTACAGAAAGTAACACAGCTACTCGTTATTGTCACTTATCTACTTGCTCTTACAAAATATTTTCTAAATGAATTAAGAATTAAAATTTCAAGAAAATTGGAGGAGACTTAGATGACGTCTTTTGTAACTAAAACTGGAAGAGTTGACAGGAAATTTCTACTCCGAGCGGTCGTAGCTCAGTTGGTAGAGCATTGGTGTTGCATTCTGGTGGTCCTGGGTTCGATCGACTATCCCGATTGAGGTTCCTCCAAGGTTTTCTCCTCAGTCACACCAGGCAGATGTCAGGATGTTACCTTGGAACGTAGGCCGTAGTCGACTCCTTCCCGCATCCTTTCTTCCTACCCTATCCTGACCTGAACCATAGATGCCTAAAGGATGTAAGTAAGTTAAACGATACAAATTTAAGGAATCTTTTGCATACAACCAGCCATCTGATGATTTCCAGAAAAGTTGTTGTTGTTTTTTTACAGTGTATCTAAATATGTTATTTCTTTGTTAATCTGTGTTTTTGGTTTGTTTGTGAAAAAAGGTTTGATGGGAAACTTAGTGTCGTTGTTTATAGCAACATTATTGTGAAGAAGAATTTGTACATTAAATATTTAAGAAGTAAAAGAACAAAAAAGTGAAACAAAGGTGTAAGGAAGACGTTAGAACTCCATGTTCTTGTACAGGCTTCTTATACTTTCTGAGCCAAGAGCCAAGAGACGTTTTAGAAATTATATGTAGAGAAATAAATGTAATATTAATGCATTTTAAAGTGGAACGTACAAATAAGTCATAGGTAATAATTCACCGAGACGAAATTAAATATGAATTCCTTCACTGTAGAACAGAAATATATACAAAAACAACAGAAATAATTGTTGCAGTTATCTTGGCGATAAAAGGAATATATCTTTCATAAAATAATGTTTACAGCATTTTTAATTGAGGAATACACTACAAAGATTATTCTTTTTTATTTATTGCCAACACAGCTACAAAACAATGTTCTGCTGTTTCTAAAAAAAAAATCATTTTTGAAACATGTTTGCTTTTTCAAAAAAAAAAAAATTTCTGTTTTGAAAATTGTTTAGTTTTTGAATATATTTCCTTTCTGGAATAGTTTCTCATTGTCCCTGTGTGTTTTTTTTTTTTTTTGGTGGGGGGTATATTTCACCGGGAGGAACGAAAAACTCTCTAAGGTCTTCGCATGTTATCCTATTCGGCGGTTATTATTTTTGTATTGAAAAAAGGGTTTCTGTGGTGGGATTAGGATGTAATATTTATGCAAGTTTCATTTAAGAATGAAGGATTAAAATTAGCTTTTCCAATCTTAACTGAAGTTCGAACTTATATCAAAGGTAAAATCTTTGGTTGCCGAGCGTTCTTACCATGTATTATCTCAAATTACAGTGCTCAAAAGTACCATTTTTATTAGTAATTAATGACGATAAGAAGCATATCGTATACCACAGATAAAAGTGACAGATCTGTAAAATAAAAGATGCATTTATTTTTTCAAGACAACAAATAGTAATGCAGGATTTAGTACCATCTAGTAGCAATAAGAGGAACTATAAATATAAAACAACTTACACATATAGAATGAGACCACGTTAATGTATTGCACGATAATATTAACTGACAATAGCTTAAAATTTAATGTGAAGTAGGTAAATGGATCTCAACAGAAGACCCTGAAATGACTAGTGAGATAAAAAAAAAGTGAATTATTACAAGAATTTTATTGAAATTACGGAAGAAAACAATATTGTTATTTGAATAATAATAGAACATGTATTGAAAATTAGAGGGCACTCTTGTACAGAGATTATAATACATTTTACTGAAGATTCAGATGCTGTTCTGTCCAACAGAATACAACGTAAAAAATGTACAACTTTACATAGTCATGTGTGTCTTTGCCAAATGTTTTGTAACCACTGAAATAAGTGTTTTCTTTTTGCTTAAAAGAACCTTTCACGATAGGTTCTAAGGTATAGTCAATATTATAAAACTTTTATATTCTTTTACTCTCCACAGGAGAGCTTTTATTTTTCATCGTATTTGACTTTTTTTCTTTGACAATTGAGTAAATTACTGTTACCGACGAAGATGCATGGATAACGAAGTGAAAATTAGGAATCGAAAGTTGTCAATATATGATTGTAAGGTCGAGTTACATTATGAAGCAATGTAAGATTATGCAGTTTGTTGTTCGGTCGAGTATCAAAAACATTTAAGATTTCCGGGCCAAGTTAGACAAAGGTTTAGTGTTTAGAATAATTCCTTTCTCATGTCACATACCTTATACATGTACATACACACTTGTGGAAAAACAACCCTATTGGATTAATCTTACTATCTAGATGTGTAGACATAACAAGACTTACTATGCAGACTTTTATTTATTCCCACAAGATGGCGATCTGAGATTACGATTCTTATTGATATTGTGTTAATTATTAGTGATGAATTTAAAGTCAGGGCTATAATTAGTGATTTGAATTTGTATGGAATGTAATATTTGGTAACGCTAGAGTTAAGTATGTCTGCACCTAAACGTCAGACAAAACAATGAATTAGCAAGAAACGATGATTATTAATTGCAATTTAGAAACTAATTGTTTGAATACGGATTTTGTGCAAAAGTGGTAATAATAGTGTCTGATATATGATTACTTTAGAATTGCTGTTGATTGAATATGGATTAACTGGAGATTACACAACCAGTAGACATGATAATATGGATGATGGATATAGTATAGTGATGGTGATGATACAATACGATGATGAAATTTGTGCTGATAATAGGTGTGTGATATGGTGAGTACTTTGAGACAGAAAGGGAATCTAAGAATAAAGGAACAAACACAAGGTGGCAGCACTATCTCCGTATATGTCGAATGTATTCTTATCGTATCGTTACAGGAAATTTCCTTGCTTCTTCTCTAAATTCAAGCCTAGAGAATTCAAACTTTCAGGAAAGAAAGTTCATAACCAATTCAAGAGCATGATCGATACCGATTTTTTATTTTCGTTTCCCTTCATTGTTGAAATCCCTTCATTATTGTTGTGAATATCGAAACCTATAACAATGAAGCTCTTTCAACAATGAACAAAAAAGAAAATTAAAAATCGGCATCGATCATGTTCTTGAATTGGTTGTAAACTTTCTTCCCTGAAAGTTTGAACTCTCAAGGCTTGAATTTGTAGGAGCAGCAATTCAATTCCGTGTAACAGTGAAAATACATTAGACACATGCGGAGGTAGTGCTGCCATCTTTTGTTGGAGATCACTGCTTTAGATTATCCTTAAGAGTAGGTTTTAGAAAATTAGCAGAGGTAAAGAAAACAGTTGTAAGCATAACCGAATTGTGTCATAGAAACTGATAAATAGAGTTGTAGTTTAGAAATTACACGTTCACTATTAGGATGGGTATGATTGATTAACCAAGTCAACACATTTCTTGGTAGAAGCATAAAAGTTGGCGAGAAATGGGATGGAGCCCGGGTCCTCTCAAAGATGATTTATAACTTAAAAAATTAGCGAGTCGTTGTTTATCAGGACAAATTGTGAAGATACTTTGAACTAGAACTGTCTAAAGGGTTACCATGGAAAACTATGTGCCCCCCCCCAAAAAAAAAATGTTCATACACAGTAAAACCGGTTTCTTAAAATTGAGGGATAAGTTCTTTATCTGTACACCGAGCAACAATTTTTTTGGAAATGAGATATCAACGTTCTCATTTAATTTAAAATCAGAGCATAACGATTTGGAAATGAGATCAGTAATCTTATTTCCAAACCGGTATTCTATTCTCATTTTCAATTAAAGAAGAATGCTGATATCTCATTTCTAAATAAAAAAAAAGTTTTCTTGCTGCACTGATAAGAACTTTTTTTTCAGTTTTAAGAAACCGTTTTCTTTTACAGCGTAGCCTTACAATTTTCACATGGACTGCAGATTATATGTTCGAGTCGAATATTATTCAAATACATTTTTTACTATGTCAGTTTGTTACTGCGGCGATGAACTTCTGAGTTCCGTAAGCCATAGAGTAAGTAAGTTAGTACATTATACCTCTATAAGTTGAATACTTCGTATGAGTACAGTATTTGAAACATTTCATGCAATTCATAAAAATAGATCATTGCATTTCTTAATATTACTAACTCGTTAAGTTATTAACGTCAGTCTGGTAGTGTATATTAAGTACTTTATATCAACAGTTTGATTGCAATTATCACTCGACTCAATATTTAAATCACATGCAACAGTTGAATCGTTGAGGTGATTGCCAACGTCTTGCTTGCACATGAAAAACATAACCTCAGTACACTCATGTCTAAGTAGGAAGCATAATTAGTGTGGGTGGGAAGGGGGATTTACATTAGCAATCCTCCCCTCCCTTTCTTTCATGGTTAAATAAAAACTAATTTTGTTAGTTGTCTATTTAATGGCACTCCGGGGAATCTGACAACTTCTATTAAAGAGCAGCCAGCCCACCCAACAAGAAGTTCGAAAGGGAGCCCCGTCTCAGTGACAGGCAAGGCAAGCAGGCAGTCGGCAAATCTCCTAGGCCACCTTTACTGCTAAAAAGTCACTTCTTTTTTCTTTCCTTTTTAGAAGTACATTACTTTTCTGTTCTTCAAATGCCAAATACATTGAAGAAAAGAGAAAGTTTTGGGGTATCACTTTTTCTTTATCTGTTTGCGTTAGTTTAAAACAGATAGGTTTGTTTTTGTTCTGTTTTGAGCGAAAAATTTTTTTTGTGGAATTGATTACGAAAGACAACGTGTTTCCGTTTTTGTTTGTTTTCGTTCTATGAGGAAAACAATAACACTAAGAAGGTTGAATTTGACCTGTTGTTTGTTTCTTGTACGTATCAATAAACAAATAAAATGTCTATATTGTTGCGAATATTGTAGATAGTAAAGAATATGTTGCGATTTGTTAACAAAACGTCAAGTTTAATTTTGTACTGTTCGAACCAATCTTGTTCTGATGAACGAGGGAAAATAAACAAAACGACTGGTCCGATTTTTGTTTGTTTATATAAAGGAGGAAAACAAGTAACTAGTGAAACTTCAAACCTTGAATTTCATTTCCTTTTTTTAGTTTGACATGCCTAAAATTATTTACAAACAAAACTTCTAATATTTGTTTGTAATCGTAATTATGATTTCTTTTTTACAAATATATAGTAGTGCTTATTTACAAAACGTCAGGGTTTTTTCTGTTTCGTTTATGGTAAATAATTTTGTGTGTGTGTGAGAGAGAGATTAACCATCGTAAACAAACATTTGTTCCGTTATGGGTTTGTTTAATAATCACATTTAAAAACAATAAAAAAAAAGAGAAAATCAAAACATAAATTTGATTTGTTATCTGTTTTTTATAATCTAAAACTATTTACAAACTGAATTTCTATATTATTAAAAATTCTGCATAGAAGCTTATTAACGACAACGTTAGAATTATTTTATTTTATGGGGAAATCATTTTTATTTTTAATAACAAGCCAAGAAAACAAAATATAAAACATTGTTTTGATTCGTGTTTGTTAACATATGTTCATGAGAATTTACAAACTTGAATATCTGAATTTTATTTATATAATATAAAATTACTTACAAACTAAAATATCGACACTGTTTCCTCCACCAAGTAAATATAGACATCGTGAATCCTCAAAACGTTTTCATTTCTATAGGCCTACTGAAGTGTCGATACGTATTCATTTAGTTTTATTTATTAAAATTTATACAATGTAATATGTTAAGTTCAATTATTGCTTTCCGTGTTATTTATTGCTGTCTTTTCGTGCATTTTTGTTCTATACGTAAATGCTACTCTACTTCTTATTGTAAAGTAAAAAAATTTAACAATTTTCCCTATTATTTGTTCAAGTTTTACGGCATATCCGAGACATTTTTCTTTAAAAAAAAAACTCTAAAAGTGATATGTTGTTTCCGGCATGACTAACAATATTCATTTTAGAACTATCCAAATTAAAATTTACATTTTTTATACGCATGTACGTATTTTTTTCATAGTGCTTATTATATTTATTTATATCTATTTGCATTTAGAAAACGCAGAAAAACAAATATGGTTTCGCAAGTAGAAATTTAAATTTTAGAATTTTGTCTTCCTTTCATTTTATTCCAATATTTTAAAATAATATTCTTAAAGACTTCATCTAAATTCTTTTTTTTTTTTAGCAAGCGAAAAGAAAAACTTATAATATATAAATTATTTTCTAACCGTAGCTTTGTGACTTCGCGAAAATTGTCTTGAGTAAAATTTCTAAGCAAACAAAAATATTAAATAACAATCCTGTTTTTGTTTACCATACCTCAAAGCATTTACAAACTTCTTTATTGTATATTTACATTAATATTTAAGAATTCATTTTAAAAAAAAATGCTCTATGCATACTTAGAGAAAAGAATGCATTCAAAAAAAAAAAAAAAAAGAGAGAGAAAAAATTAATAAAACAGGAATAGTGTCGTATGTACTTACCCAACGGTCGTATCGTGTCGTCTTCTTTCTTGCGGTCTTGTCGTGCCATAATCGCTGCGATTGAAAAGTCGGTAGCCGATGTCCTTAACGGGCAATTATCCTCCATTGTAGTGGTCACCAGCATGGGTGATCACAATTTTGGACAAAATTTTCGTTTTGTTTTTAAATAAAAAAAAAACACCGAAAGAAACACAATGTCACTTTCACCAGAATAAAACACTAAATTAAGTTTCTTTTATTTTTCTTATAGAGTCAATTTTAGTATGGTAAAGACCAATGTTTAGAAGTCAACAAATAGGTACTATCACCGTTTCGGTACGGTCAATGTCATGTTTTGTTTCTAAACAGTGATGCGCGTGTTTACTTGTTCAAAATGTTTTTGTTTCTTTTACACGAGAAGTTGGACTTCCGGTTTTTGACCGGAAGTATGGGTTGTCCTCCCAATATTTTTTTTTTTTTGTTTCTTTGAGTATGTGTGTGTATCAGTCAGTGTATATGTACCTTATAAGAACAAAAGTATCCCTTGAAGAAGCTGCAAAGATGGTTCATTCTTTTGTTGAGATGACAACACACACTCTCACCATCACCATTTATCGAACGAGCAGTATCTGTCAGTAAGTTCGTTAGCGCGTTTTTGGAAGACGTGTTTTTTTTTGTTTTTGCTTCACAACAGGAAGGAAGCGACAACAATGAGGAACTCGACAATAAGGGGGGGAAAGTTCTCCCCCTAGTACTTTGTTTTGATAGTTAGGAACTTTTCTTGGTCACAGTTCTTTTTAAAATAATAGTTATTTCACTTGAAGTTTGGCAAGTTTTTATTTCTCGGACCACCATTGAGACAGAGAAATGGATGTTGTCTTGTTCAACACAAGCACATTCACATATGTAGTTTTTAGACACTACCAAAAGCACTTTCAGTCACTTAAAATATCCGTTGACAATTCTTTTCTTTTGTTTTAGAAGTCCTCCAGATTTTGCATATTTTCTTCCACCCTTCCTTGAAAGGTACACTTCCTCACGTGTTTCTTGAACTTGGCAAATTCTTTCTTCTTTTTTTTTCACACACACGATGTCACGATATGTAACTTGTGTTGTTCTTGTTGGTATTCTATAGTAGTATTGGTAGTAGTAGACGGCAATACCAACACACATGCTTCGCTCACATATGCAGCACACAAGAAGAAGAACGTGAGACCACCCATGAGTTGACAGGCAGCTACAACGACCCGAAAGGTCAAAGTCTCCATGTGTCAATGCGTCTTTCCGTTTCTAACACGAGCAGTTTATGAGGATGAAGGATATTTAGTGGAAACACTTATAAAACCAACAGCTTCTGGTCTTCAGTGCAAAAAAATATATATATAATTTTTCAAAGCCAGAATTGGCATTCCACTCCAAGACAAAGACTTTCGCGGTTTTCTTTGTCCATTCTTTTTTTTTTTAAGTGCTTGAGGCGAAATATTTTTTAATTAAGCTACCATTACAAAAAAAAATGCATCGACGATTTTCTCAGTATCATATGAACACAATTGTTCCTAAGTTCATTTTAGGTTTAATTTAATTATTTTCATTTTTTGGTTACTATTTTTTTAAATGTTTTTCTTTTTTTTACTTGAAGCTAACGTCACGTTTTCTCGCGTATCGATGATGTTACGAAGGCATTACCACTCCGTCGAAGAGACAGCATGACAGTCGGAAAACTCGTATGCCAAAAGGATGGATGCGAGAAGCACACCACCAAAAACCACCTAAAACCACGAGGTTTGCCGTCTCCTAGCAACGCATTCACGAGGGCAGCTGATCTGTTCGGAGGCAACTACACAAACTGCCAGTTGCCTGGCGGAGGGCGAGGGTGCCATTTTTTTCGCGGATGACTGGAAATCGTCGTGCTGACAGGACGGGGGAACCGAAAACGCCTACTCGGCAACGTCGCACGCATGCACACAAATAGATATATATAAGACTACAGTACACACCACACACTAACACCACTGTACCACGATCTTCGTTTTGGCTTTGCTAAGAGTGACAGAAAAAAAAAAAAGGAAACCTGTGTGTATGTGTGTGTTTGTCCCGATAGCCCACCTGGTTGGTCCAGAAGAAAGGTGCGCGGGGGATACAGGAAAATCCGACAACTTGACTGCGTCTTGTTGGCCACCGGGAGCGCGGCAAAAGCTTCTCTGATAAGCCTTGCGGCGGCATTACCGAAAAGCAAAGAGGCAGACATTTGCCTGCCGTTCTATGCTTAGCGCTGCCAGACCCACCTGACGGGCGACGCGGGAGGCATTTCGCGCTCGTAAAAACGGGGGAGGAAGTGGAATCAGGCGCAGTTGAGAAGAAGAAAAGAAGAGAACGCGAAGTTTCTTTTAGAAGTGTTTTAAATTACTGCACCCGAAACACGATTTCTTGACACTTTGATAATAATTAAAAAGCACGGTTTAGTTAGTTGATAGTTAACAAGATGGCCTAATATGCATTTTTAAAATCATATTTAACCGGTTAATTGAACTTTTAACAAAATTTGAAAATATGGAAAAAACAATCCTTTGTATGAATGTTCCATTTCCGAAATTGTATATCAAATATCAATATTGCTGATAAATTCAGGCACTGAAATATAAAACATTGCAAATCATTCATATCGAAAAAATTGTTGAAAATCAAATACCATATCGATTATTATTGAAAAAATCGATTTTTTAAAATTATATTTAACGTACTTCTGAAGGAGCTAGTGAGCTTACAAGAAAACCAATTTTTTTTTTTGTTGTTATTAAAACGAACTCAAAATTACTCCATTTAATGGATCCCCTGCTGGATTTGAACCTGAAACCACACGCGTATAAAAGGAACCTGCTAGACAAACCAATCAACCAACCGGGGATACGATAAACTGTTGTAGGATTCAATATCGTTTATATTTGAGAATTCGTCAGAAATGAACATCGATTACATAATAATATCATTCGATTTGATATCGATGTTGGATGTTTCTCGACATTGCAAGTATCGATCTATGTATCGAAAAATTGTAGTCTACAAGAAGCGTAATTCTTTATTTATTTATTTATTTATTTATTGAGAGTCGATTAAACTAATCTGTTGATATCAAATTTCTAAGAAAAGTTGTTTCTCGGTGCACGGATAAGAACTTTTTTCTTAAAATTTTTAGATTTTTTTTTTACAGCGTACTAAGTATTTTCCAGATTTTTCATATAAGGTAAGTTAGGTTAATTAAGCTTTAGTAAGTAGGATAAGATTAATTTGTTTATTCTACCATATAATGGATTTGTTCCACCTCATACAGCGTTACTTTAAAGCCATATCATCGGTGGATAAATTAGTTTCGTCGTGGGATTCTAACAAAGGGGTTCCAGGTTCAATTTCAGCCTAGTGGAGTGACACCAGTGGTTCGGATTATACTTAAAACTGTAGGTCTCGTTCCTAAAGCATTATCTTTCCGTATGAAAGCCTCTGGAAAAACAGTATCTGTCCAGCTAGTCCAGAAACCTTTGGGACATCCGCACCACACAGGACGTCAATTTTTATCCACTGGGGCAGTTCTTACTGGTGACCACACTGATTAAGGTTTTTAGTTATTTTGATAATTTTCTTCAAGCTAATGCGACAAAGGCCTTGGCTGACACTTTTCTCTTCCTTGCCCTAGGTTTTGATAGCCTGAGAATGACAACAAAATTTGATGGAAGCGGGGACAAAACCCGCGTGGTCTCGGCGCTCGTCTTTCTGACAACCGACCAAGGTACAAAGAATACGAGGAATTTGCAGCTTTTCTCGATAAATGCTTATTTTTTTAATTGATGCAAAAATGATTAGTTTAAAGTGGATTTTTCAATCGAAAAGAGTGGTTTCAAAAGAATTGCTCTCATTTTGGAGAGAAAATGTGATCTTTCTAGAGAAAATTCCGATACTTTTGGATGTAATTTATTCTTCAAACTTAAAAGAGTGATTTCTCATCTCTTCAGAGTAGTTTATTTATCATCTTTTTAGAGTGATTCACTATGACTAGTTTGTTCTCCGCCATTTGTCACTGCGAAGGCTATCGAAAGACTGTGAAATTTATCGTGTTGCGTTTAGTTAAAAATGACAACAGAATACCTGAAAATTTTTCTCAATGGTAAAAATATACCAGAAGACGTCACAAGTAAGATATATACAAGAAATCTTTGAACGTTGTTTTCAAGTACATGACGAGACGAAATAAATCGTTTTGAAGGCGTAATCTCGCACTTGGCCGGCTGAAAAATGAGGTAAGGCGTTGGATAGGTGGTCGGAAAGTTCCGGGTTCAAATCTCCCCGTTATTAAGTTTTCTTACTCTTTTTCATTCATAAGTACATTACTTTTCTTTCTTACTACTTATAGCTAATTAAATGCTCCCTTTTGCATCTTTGTACATTTTTAACATTTTATTGCGTCGTTTTCGAGTTCAAAAGACGAAAACTTTATCTGAATAGATGGAGATTTACCTAACAAATATTGTGCGTACATTCCCATCGAAATAGACTACCATAGATGTGATCTTTTTTTTTTTCAAACGGAAATTTCTCATGTTTTCTCGGATGAAAATCCCCTCTAAAAAAGTGTTCCCTCTTTCCGCTCTGAAAAGATGAAATATCCCGCCCAAATCGAGCGGAATTCCACTTTTGAATTGGTAGAGTGTACCATTAAAATTTCTTATCTGAATAACTTTGGACTGGATTGACCAATAAGAGTACGGTTTTCTGTAACTTAAAGAGAATATGATTTTCTGCAATTTACTAAAATCGGTAAAACTGTACTCATTTCAAAGGTATTTGGAGAAGACATTTTACGACTGGGTACATTTTTTCTGGTGCTGACTGTACAAAAGTTCAATTCAATCCAATTGGATTAAAAAAAAACTGACTCATCTTTGTACTTTCTTTTCCAAAGTTCATTTGAGGTCCCAACCTTTAATTGTTTTTTGAACCACTTACACCAGAAGACTACTAAACACAATGATACTGTTTAATCTTCTTGGCATATCCATGTTGTCTGATTCGCAAGGTATCTACATAAATACCCAAGTTCACAACAACTAGTATGAACGGTCACACAACACTAACACTTCACAAAGGTTTCCTAGATCCAAATCCCACCCACCCTACGGCGACATTATTATCAGTAAATATACTAGCAATATTTCAAATGTATTTCACAGCTCAGAAATAACATATTTTCTTCGAGAATCTCAAGTTATACAATAGGTCTATCGAGAAACTCATGTTTCCATCCAGTCCAGAAGACAGTGATGATTATATACTGATTAATATAAAGAAATTTGAAACTGAACCTGTAGAGAACGATAATTCTACCGGTAATACTTTTACGGTAGACCAAGACCGAGTTTTACTTTACGGTAATACTTTAATTCTACCGGAAGACCAAGACGTCGTTGGGATGACAGTATTAGATTGATCACGTGTTCACGATGGAAACCATCATAATCCTGCCCAGGATATAATGCAATAGATTCAAAATGGAGGCTCTGAGAAGAGCCGTTCCTTTCCTTAAGGAAAGGTTCCGGGGGTCTTGAGAAAGACCGTTTCTGGAATAGATAAGGTGGCTCTATGGAGAGCAGTTTCCTTCCTTTCGGAAGGGACTTATTGGTTCTCAAAAGAACCTATTTCAACCACTCCCGGAAGAATCATGTGGAAACAGCCCACAAAGTCGCCAACCCCCCAGTGAACATTTCCAACCGTGTACCAGTACTTTCATTAGAAGACCTGATGAGAAGAGAAAACGGAATTAAGAAATCAGAGTGCTACTTTAAGAGACATATTACTTGTTACGAAATTTGTGTTAATGAATTTGAAGAAATCATTGTTGAAGAAAAGTTAAACCTTCAGACAGAAATCACAAAAGTCTTTCGGCTGCTACCAGTAAAATTAACTGATCCTTCTAAAACACAACGAAAGGTGTTAAAGAAAAAAGGAAGATGGAATTATTTGGACACACTAAAAGCAAGTACGAAGAACCCATACCAGTCTGTTAATTATTTAGATAAAAGCATCTATTAAAGTGAAAGAGCAAAAGTGACGAAGAGTCTGTCTGACACTATCAAAGAAAAACATACGCATGAGGAGTACCTTTCATTTACACGGGTTTACGGAGAAGTTATCTCGTGCCAGGAATCTCTCACATTTGCTCGGGTTTACGGAGAAATGATCTCGCATCAGGGACCCTCAATCACACAGGTACTCCTCATGTTTCTGCCACTTTGAAGGCGTCAACCAACTTCATCGTCCTTGTTGCTGTGTCTTTCATCTAAATTCGTGCCATCGATTAAATAACCATACAGATCTCCGATGAGCTCTTTGCGTTGCCTCTTTAGTTGGTACAATCTTTCTTCCAGGTCTCTTTTGATCGTTAGCGTCTCTCTTGCGCTTTTAGGAGGGACCGTCAATTTAATGGGCCTTCAATCTTTCGAAGAGGCTTTCTTGTGAATTCAGTATTCTGAAGTTCGACCTCGTCTTGCAAAATAGCCAGCTCCAGTTCTCCAATGCAGAGTTCTTTGTAGGCAATCTCTCTTTCTGAGGTCGCAATCTTCTTCCTTAAGACCCACTCAAAATACATCAAGACTTCTTCTGTAGTTGCTGGTGGATGGAACGGGCAGTTCGTTGGGAACCAGCGAGTTTGAGGACTCCTTCCACAAGATGCGTCCACTTGGTTCCTGTACCGATTGGACTGGTTCTAAAATTGTGAGCGGTTTAGGTGCGCGCCGAGTTTTCTTTACGGTACCATTCGCCATATTTTTATTTAGAATAGAAAAATGGTGTCTTGATGAGAGTAGCATAGACTTTACTCTGCTGTGGAAACCGCTAATTGTTTGCATGCTAATGTGCTGCATTGTTGACAGTGGTTTTCTATGGAACCTTCAAGTAAATCATTTTATATAACATTATCGTTACCAATAATGGTTATAACTGTTTAGCCATGTGGTTGCCACACTCGCCTTCGGTGCGAGGGCTTCCTGGTTTGATTCCGTTTAGGAGCTCTATTTCATAGTAACGTTTCGATCACCCATACTCGGATTGATGGTCTGGTTTGGTGTCAGGAAGGATATCCGGCCGTAAAACATCTGCCAAAACCAGTGGAAAACGCTGACCCCATCTCACATGGGTAAACCAGCGGAGACAAACAACAACAACAACATTATTATTTTTTACAGTGTGTGAAAGAAACAGAAAAGGACTTCTAAAATAAGCATGAGGGAGATGAGGTATGTATTCGAAAAGGTATTTATTTACTCACGGTTAATCACTGAAATCAAAACTGGCTTCGTAGTTTATGTAATGATAAAAATCTTTGTTCAGGAGTTTGATTGAAAAGTAAAGAAATGTTCACTTTCTCCAAACAATTTGAAAGCTGACTGTTTTGAAGAAGTTTAGGTTCGCATTACTATGAAATGTATAAAAGCTAACTCTATGGCTTACGGAATTCGCAAGTTTATCGCCGCAATAACAAACATTCGTCATAAGATTCCATCCTGGGCAACATCAAGACCATTTTCTTCACGAATACTTACCTCTCCGAGAGCCCTTCTAATATTATCATCCAACGAGGTGACGTTTAACTGTCTTCCCAACGGCCTCGTTTCCTCCGGTTTACTAACCATAACTGAATATAATCTTCGTTTTCGCGAATATCTTGTAAATCATACAGACTGTGGAGTTCTTCATTATGCAATCTCCTCTATTCTCCAGTCATCTCGTACTGTTTCGTCCCGTATATCTTTCTCAAGACTTTATTTTTCAACAATCGCAACTTATGTTCAACTACCAGGGCCGTACTCCAACTTTAACAGCCGTAAAGTATTACCGGCAGAACAACCGTTCTGTATATTTTTAATTTCAGCTTTCTTGATATTAATCACGAGGCTGTGAGTTTCTGGATTTAAAAGAAACATGCGTTTCTCTATCCTAAGTTACTTTTTATTTCTTCCGTGCCTTCGATTTTGTTTCTTACATATCCTCATAAGTATTTCAATTTGTTTACCTTCTCTATGATCTCATTCTTAATTGTTATGTATCTATTTCCTTCATCCTCTGTCTTTCGGCTTGTTATCATCACCCCCTAAACATAGAAAATAGTATCGGCCGAAAGTATAATAAGGCATGATTTATGATTCTGTCTGTGACAGGATTCGAACTTGCAATGTTGTATTTTTGTTGTTCGTTATCTTAGTCACACTGTTAGGAAGCCATCCTTGAAGAATAATACAACAATTATGCGCTTCATCAACTCAGATATGGAATGTGGTATCATCAGTGGCGGCCCGTGACCCAAATAATAGGTGAAGCACTACAAAAATCCATCAACACGTTCTTACTGTCCTTGTTCGTTAACATTTATCTAGGATTTCTGGGCTTATACAGGATACTGATAATGCCACTATCCGATCTTAGATGATGTTAACTGACATTCTAGCCTAATTAATACTTATTAATGCCTATTCAGTTATCAAAATAATAAATGAAGTTGAACTTCAGCAACTTCATCTGATGAGCCGCCCCTGGGTGTCATAGACAGTATTTTCATTACAGAATTACTTTAAGCAGGGAGCATGCAGAAATTTTATAAGACGCTCGTCGAGGCGATATTAGCCAGTGTCGATCAATATAACACAATGACAGCTTCATTTCTGTAAACGTAATATTTTAACCTGCCAATTTTTTATGACACGTTTCCTGGGTGAAGTACATAAAACACGTTTTTCTTTCAGTCTCGAGAATGTCGAAATATCGCTTACCACACCATATCGATAGATGTTTGCTCAGAACAGCGAACCATGATCGATATCCGCTTTATTAGCCAAATATTGGTCCGATATAATTGTGTTGTTAGGGATAGTCGAGAGATTTTAAAGATTTTTTTTTTCTTTTCGAAACTAAGAAGTTGCCAAGTTTCCTGAGAAATGTTATTGAAATTTTCCACACTGCCAATTGCTTCCTTTTCGTCACGTTTTCTTCGTTGAAAAATGTGTTAGAGTGTATTTCGTAAATAAGTCTTTCCTCACTACTGTGTTTTCTTATATATATATATATATATATATATATATATATATATGAAGTCAAGCAGCTCTGGGTCTGGTCAGTGGTTGGATGGGTGACCGTTTCAGCACTCCAGATGGTGTTGCCTGTGCGGCGTCCACCCAGAGTCGTGAGGTCAATTGGGGAGCTACCTGAATAAAGAGGTAGCGATCACAGTTGAGGGCTTCGGCTCTCCTCTCCCAACACGTCTGGTCAGCGTGGGAGCAGTAGACCACCTCCTCCTTCCGGGAGAGGCCTCATCCAGTAGTGGATTGAATATGGCTGTGTATTATATACGTATATATATATATATATATATACATTTTAAAGCACATTATTTTTTTAAAAAAATACAGTTTATTTCGTTTAATAAAACGCTTTATTTTTAATTCTTAACTATTCTTTTTGAAAATATACACACAGATTAATCAAAATTGCCGATGGGTACAATTTGTAAGTAGGGCTGTACGATTTCCAGATTTTCATATTGATATAGATGACAAATGGAAAAAACGAGAGATGTATCGAAATATCAAACATTTCATATTAAAAAATCTTTCAAATCGAAATATCTTTTAAGGCCTGCAATCGAAAAATCGTGAAAAACGATTATTATCATTCACATCGAAATATTAATTGGAAATCAGATATCATTTCTATATAAAAAAAAAGTCGTTCTGAAATCGATTACAAATAATATCGAAAAATCTTTATAAATAGAGTATCGTTTATATAGAAAAAAATCATTATAAACCTATAATTATTCATAAATATTAAAAAAATCGTAGGCTAGATGTCGAATCGAACAATTGTTCCACATGTATATTCGATATATTGATTTTCGACTTTTTCTTGATAACGATATTTCCATTTGGCAAAATACCGATCCATACGTAAAAATCGCAAAGACCTATTTCTAAATCCGGCCAAGTTGCGTAATTTTTGCAATACGAAACTAATATTCGAGATAGATTTAGTATTAACATTCTATATCTTGTAGTGCCCGCTTATATTAATCAGGTGTTGCTATTTTATGCAGCTATCGAACTTTGAAATATTTTTGCTCAAACATGTTTATGAATGTAATTTACTATAATTTGTATTTTTAAAAGAATATGATATTTCATTTCTAAATTTATCTAATCTTATCCTTCTGTATATGCGTCCCAAATAACTCTGATGTATTCCAGGATGCATAATATATCAGGATTAGGCACAGTAGTGTTGCATCAACCCAATAACATGTTTTTGTCTACCTTCTTCTATGTACAGGGTTATAGATTAATTAGTGAAAAAGAAAATAACCGCTAATTTCTGGTAACAAGACAGGAAAAATATTATCTTTATAATTTGTCGATATCGGCTTCGTTTTTCGAGATACAGTGTTTCCAACTTACAGCCTAGATCAACTCCTTACAATGTTTTTTTTAATGATCTTTTCTCAATAAATCAGGAAGAATGTTATTACTTTTTTTCTTATTTTTCAGATTCAATTTTTTTTAAGTTTTAAATTAACCTTTAGGTACAATATTGTGAACATTGAGAACCCGATGATATAACATTTTAGCTCCTAATAACCATCGTACTGTTACAGCTCCAAACATTTAAATTTTATTTAAATCTCTCATTTCCGATAAATAATTTCTCTCACACAAAGGAAGTTAAAATTCCAAGAAAACTGTCAGCAGCGCCAGTGCCGACTTTGAATTGAATTAGTTCTTAATTTATTCGTGTACAGGGTGATTCTAAAACCTTGTCACAGATAATGTTCAGTAAATTATGACCAGTTTTCCACATTTATTTTGTGCTGATTATATTATCTGTCCTAAAATCATATTTATGCAAATAAATCCCAAATGTATATAAAAAAAAAAGATAAAATTTTGAAGTTAAAAGGATGGACGCCTCACACAGCGTTCTCCCGAAAGCGGCAGGTCCTTAAAATCACATCATCTTCCATTCATCCCAATCTTGCACTTTCTCTTTTAGCCTTAGCGTCCGATTCATTCTTCCTTAATACTGTCAAAGAGTTGGATTCATCTTCTTCTTCTTTTCCTCTCAACCATTCCTTCAATTGGATCTTTTAGTATCTCTGCATTCTCTGCGCGCTCCATGGCCTAACAAATTTCTTTTTTTCATTACTTATTCTCTCCAGTCTGGTTTCTACCTCTCCTACTCTCTCCAGTACTTCTATGCATCTTCTGTATCACCGCTAATAAATTTCCAAATATCTCATAATCTAACAAAAATTTTTTAGACAATTTATATTTTCTTAGTAACAAAATCTTGTCAGTGTTAGAAGATTTAAAGACGAAATTTAATAACATATTATCTTTGAAAACAAATTCCATACAGATTGCTTTGAATAACACTTTTCTCTGTTGTGGGTCAGGTTTTCCAGATATTAACTTGTTCAGGTCGAGTCGGAAGTGACTTTTCCAGGATTTTTCTCTCTAATTTGTAAATACAGTAAGTAATAATGTAAATACACTATAAATAAAATAGGCTGTATTTTAAAGTTTGGTGTTTAAACCTACTGTAGAGAAAAGAAATAACTTGGGGGAAATTAGCTTTATAAAGAGATAAAATAAGGCTAAATTTAAATCTGGGAGTATCGTACAGGTACTATTATAATTTAAATAGCAATCACTATGGTATGTTGTCGGGCCTAGCATAATTCTATGGCTCATTGAGTGAGTATTACGACTCATTAAAAGGTTCTCTGGATGAGAGAGATTATTTTAATGTATCGTAGAATGGACCATAGGACAGCTGTTATGGAATAGGGTATCAACATCCTAGGAAAAATTGCAACGAGAGAAAAAAATCTCATAATTTGAAGATTTCTTGTAGCGGGTAAGGTGATGACCACCTTGCCGCTATTTTCCCTCTGTTAAATATCATCGAGATAGTTACAAGGTGCAGCCGCCTGCATCAATGGGAAAGACGTAATAAATTATCGGCGAGGAATATTTCATGATCAAAGCATGAAATCAGATTTCCCGAACGTATAGGGGACACAGTTCGAATTTGACGCGATTGACCTTCGAATGTCAACCCAATTGACCCAGTGACCTAATCTTGACACGACTGAACCTGTCTTGACTCAATTTGACGTGTTCTTATTTCTGTGACCTGAATTTTTGTGACATTCACAAATTCTTTCAAAATAGAATTTCGTTTTATTTCCAAATCCCCGGGGCCATTTTTGTTCTTTCCGGGACATAAGACTCTTTTCTATTTTTGAATTTGAATTTATTTTTAAGGCCTTTAGGCATCTGAACTTCAGGCCGATAGACAAAAATTGGATAGACAAAAGGAAACATAAAACAGCTCAATATCCAACTCCCCACCCCGCAAGCAGAACTAAATGAGAACGTTAAAGGGTTCGAAATACTCAGGAAAAACTTTGTGAAGATTTTTATAGTGAAATGAGAACAATTTAGGGAAATACTCTTTTTAGGAGATCACTTTTTAGAACATTTTAGGAAATACTTTATATCACTTTTATTTGCAGTGCTATATTAACGGGTACGTCAGTTTTAACTTACATGTAAAACAAATATTAAGGGGGGAAACCAGTAATTTGGGGGTGGGGTATTAGTGGGTATTTGGGGATCGTTTGAACTGTTGAAAATCTCTGAAATCTCTCCCATAAAAGTCTGCTACAGAAGAACTTTACTTACCTAAACATCGAAGTGAACTTATTATACATAATAAGATCTAATAATAAAATTCTGTATCGTACATTGCTACAAATTAATGTGATTAATAAGTTAATTTCAAAGTTGATAGAACAATGATGATTTAATAATGTAGAATACCATCAACTTAAAAGTCAGTCTCTGGGTGGACGTTATGATCAAGGTTTGGTTATATCAGTTTGAACTCTTTGGTAAATCAACGCTCACAAATTTCCTAAATTGTAGCCAACTACACCATACAAACTATATATAAGAAATATTGTTTACTAGTTAACATCTTAGTGTGTGTTCATTTTGATACGATGCAAGCAACATGATCGATCGGAACAACCGCATACTAACTTCAAGACACTTTCTGTACACTTTCAGAACACTTTGTGTACACTATTTTTAGCACTATCTATCGAGAAAATAATCAAAACGAGCATGAAATGTGATTTTCTTTTTTTTTTTTTTACATTGTGGCTTGATTAGTCACTTTTTTTTTCAATTAAGTGGCTCCGGTTTTCATTCTGGATAATAGTGTTTTCAACCATATCCGAGTCGTGATTTGGTATAGGTTCTGTCCAATCCCATTCGTAATTCGAGTAAATCTGACTTGATCCGATCCGTGACACTAAATAGTTACGATCCGACCAGACCGATTTAATAATTGAATAAATTCTGTGACAAAACGTACTGTAAGTCAATAAACAATTTTCTCTAAATTCAATATAAAATGTAGTCGTAATTAATTATTTTTTTAAAAAGTTACGAAAAGATGTCAGTTTATAAAACAGGGGAGGTTTTTTGTCCTCATAAAAGCTACTGACTTTGTGAATCTTCGAATGTTAGAAGTATGACTTAGATTACAAAATTTTTCACATAACTCTACATTTTTTTAAGAATTGACCTAGACGTTTTGACATTAAGCCAATTTTACCTGGTGGACACAGATTGAATGTAGAGGATGGGAAGGCAATGGTAAACTATCATAACCGCCTTAACAGCACGACTACGGTACCTAGACAAAGATCCTGGTCACTACCTTCCCTTTAACTGCTTCCAGAACACTGGTCATCGAAGAAAAAGGGCATGTAAGTTGAAGAAAAAATAAACATAGTTAAAAATTAGATAGTCTTTAATAGTCTTTAAACTACAGCTCAATGCTATAAAATGGAATAACAACTTAATGTTTTTTTCTAAACAAATGTAAGAAAAGTGATTTCGATACAGAATCAATCAATCACAAGTAAAATTTATAAGTGCAGGTTTAGAGCGTCCCAAATGACCCTGTACTGTAGTGGGTATATAATGAAACTATAACACGAAAATTTTAAAAATGGAGAAAGCTATAACCAAATGAAAAGGACCTACCAGCTTCACGAAATTAAAATACCACCCAATACATTGAGGTTTCTGGACCCAAATCTGAAATCAGTTTCTCTATATCTGCTTTGTATAAAGCATTAGCCTACAATACCGAGAAATGGACAGACGGGCAGAGCGAAATTAAAACTACCAAAATTTGTTTTTGAGAGTCTGCTAAGGCTTTGGAAACATATGTGAAAGGAATACATAACATATATTATTATAAAGAATGTCTTTCAGTGGGAGAAAATATTTCCCATATAGGAAAGGTATAAAGATAGATCTAAACAAAAAAAATAAGCATGAGAAGAACATGAATAATAAAGTATTGGATAACAAGATAGAAAAACGAGCAAGAAATGATAAAAGAAGCAACAAGAAAGATCGGAATAGAATGAAGATAGAGTAAAGTGGAGATGGGTATGCCTAATGTTAAGGAGTGAACATACTTTCCTAGAGAGGAATCAAAACCTTATGGATACGTTACGATATCGTAGGGACAAAAAAACGTTCGTAATTCGAAAATTTTCGTACGTAATAGTAATCATGGAGACAAATCAGATTATATTCCCGTTGCTACCATTTTCTTTTTCCCCTTCTTTCCTTGACTCCAAAAAAAAAATAAAAATAAATAACACTTCCACTCAGGGATTTTGCCCTTCAATGAGGAGGACACCCCTCCAAAGACCCCAAACTTAAACCTTTTTACCTTTAAGAATCTGTAAAATCCATACAGAACTCTATCACTACTAACCTCCCTTAATATTTTCTGGCTTTACACCCCCTCAAAATGTAAATCCTGGCAGAGTCCTTGTTTCTAATCTTTTTTGTATTAAAAAATGTACAAAATACTGAATGTTGAAGTACATATAATGTTGAAATACTAACTGAACTCGGAAGTATAAAAAAAAAAATACTGATTTCATTAGCGGAAATCTTTTTTAAATAAAGTAGTGATTAGTGAAGTTTTCTTTTTTAAAAAAATGTATGGTTTTGTTTGATATTTAATTTTCTTAGCGTTAGGCTGTTCGGAAAGAAGCAGATATTATTAATAGAATAGTGGATACAAGTTCTAACAAATTTGATTGAACACATAAATCTGTATACAGCTAAATTTGTTTTGAACATACATTTAAAGAAGAATTCAACACATTACAGACATTTTTTTCTTTTTTGACGAGTGAAATAAACAATATTGACTCATTCATAGGGAGGAGTTGTTCAAATGTTTGATTAAACCATAATTTAAAGAAAGAGAATAAATATTTATAAATTGATCTTTGCATCAAAATAAATTAAACTCAAATAATTGTTTTCTTTTATAATCAAACTATAGAAACATTTGGTAAAGAAACTTTACATTGCCTTTCGTTCCTCTCTTCCGTCCCTATTAAAACTGAAATCTATTTTTTTTTTAGCGAGGAAGAAAGAAAAAAAAAGTTCTTGAAACCACTTCGAGTTGAAGAATCTTCTCTTTCGCGGAACTAGTAAGTCCACTTCCCCCACTGCTCGCTCTCGCCGTGCTACGTAACGAGTGGGCGGAGCTAGCGGAGAAAAAACCGGATCCGCCTTCAAAGAAGAGGAGGAGCTTTTTCTTTTCCTAACTTGATTGTAGAAAGCGCAGAAAAAGGGGAGAAGAAGTCAAGAGGAAAAAAAAAACAATCTTTTTTTCAAGCCATAATTTGGGAAGAAGCTGTCAAATTAAGACAATTTTCAGCGATCTTGTGGGTTTCTCCTATAGATATCAAATCCACTCTGCAAGAAAATCTTTTAACGTAGCGAGAGCGGAGAAAAGAGGAAACTTTTTCTTCTTTTTCTTGGAAAAAGGAAATACATTTAGCAATTCTCGCCTCTTTATTGATTTCTTTTTCCTGACAATAGTCCTATTTATTAAACATATTTCGCAATTTGATTATAGAACAATAGAAAATTACCTTAGAAGTATGTTGTACACTTGTGGACAAAAGATTGTAAGGAAAACATATTTTGATTGGTAGTTTCTGATTTTTATCAAGCATTTATATAGTTTTGCTCACTAGGTGGCTGGAGAAATTTATGTATAAAAAGAGTAAATCATTGGTTTTAAGAATGATTAAAAATGTTTGTGTTTTATCCATTTAAAGTATAGTGTTTAATTGTTTTCCAAAATACTTAATTTTGTGGAAAACATTGCTTTAATTTGTATACTATTTAATAACAATGGCTAAGAATCGCTTTTAACATTTTTACAATGTCCATATAATAAGTAAATTGGCTGATTTCCCGATACGGTATCATCCTGTCTGTGGCTGCGGAAATATGAACGTGGATTGAATTTTCTAAGTGGGTAGCTTAACTGGTTCACATTCTTCTGACAAATTAAATAAAATAACGTAATGTAACAAACTCTGGATTTATTTTCTGGATAAAATTCATACACTCCAATATGGGACACTCAATCAAACAGGGCGAAGGGAGGAAGTTAATGAAAATAAAAGATCTTAGAAGAATTTAGTGGTGTCGCAACGTTATGCAAATCATTGGGCGAGAAATGAATGTGAACCCACCTTGGACTCATTGATGCATAATTCGCTAGTCTAATACAAGGCCGGGTTGTTCAAAAAGAAACAGAACTTTTATTGTAAGGAAAGAGCTGGAACTGCAGCGAGTATGTGTGAAATTCTGTGTCAAATTGCGCAAAGACTTTCACACAGAGCTTAGACATGTTGCATCAAGCCTAAAGTGAAGAATGTTTGAGAATAAAACAATGTTATGAATGGTACAGACATTTCAAATGGGGTCGAACCTCCACAAAGGACGACGCAAAACGCGGACGGTCGACCACATCATCCGGCATCGATCACGAGGTTGCGGGATTACCTACATCCGTGCAACTGTCATCTCACCGTAGCTATGTGACGTTGCTGCTGAACTGAACAGGCTCGTGTCATAGGATTTTGACAAAAAAACTGCAGATGTTACCTGTTACCGCTAAGTTTGTGCCATATCTTCTAACAGCTGAAGTTAATACAGCATTGTACGTTAATGTCATGCAACGATTTCGAAAATATATACCGCGAAAGGGGACAGAGATGTAACAGAATAAGTCCTGGATGTTTCATCACGATAATGCACGTTCCCATGTCTCATTCGTTCTTCGGGAGATTTTGGTAAAGCACCTACTGTCCCACAAACGGCCTACTCTCATGATTGGGCACCAGTCGACCTAAGTTATCAACCCTCAAAAGGATGCAGATTACAGAGGATAGAGGAGAGGTCCAGGAGAAATCACGACTGCGGGATCTTCAGCAACTCCAAAACTCTAGCTCCAGCATGTATTCCAGAACTGGAAGCAATGCTGGGGGGTAGTGTGTTCATCGTAGAGGGGAGGACTTTGAAAGAGCCAGCCAGGTCCGGGTAAATGGTAAGTATTACCATTTTCTTAAAAGTTTAAAGTCTTTTTGAAGCATGATACTTAATAACTTCTCTCTGCTTATAGAGAAGTCTTTATCTGTTTTCTTGGGGGCACGGTGGCTCAGTTGATAGAGCGCTCACCTCTGGTGCTACGGGTCGTCGGATCAATGAAAACACCGTGTGCGTGGGTTTTCTCCGGGTGCTCCCGTTTCCTCCCACTTTCTTCATTCCACCAATTCATGCCGTCATCATCCATACGGCCTGAGCCATAGTTGCCTGAAGGCCTTAAAAATAAATTAATTAATCTGTTTTCTTTTCCCTTAAATCAATCATTGAAGCAACATTATGTGCTCTGTGAACGAAACTGATAGTCCGGACAATGGTCCTTCAGAAATCGTTGTTCGGAGTTGTTTTTCAATAATAAGTTACTTGCTAATGATAAGGAAATTCCTTGGTTTCATAGTCTTTTGGTCCAATCCTGCAAAATTAACTTCTTTTGGTATTAAATTCCCGCTTTTTCAATTAAGTATGCAGAAGAAAGATTATTATTTCGTTTGGTAAATTGAACGGCAATTGACATATATGCGCGCCATATCATCATTTTTTCTGGAAATAGGAAATAACGTCTTAAATTTCAATGTTACTTTAATGTTTGTGCCTAGTTTTTCCTTACTTTTATTTCCTTAAAAGAAAAATATATACACATGACACCTTTATATACTGTTCGATAGAATAGATTACGTACCACAGAATAGCGAGGGAATTTGCTAAGTCACAAAATTGGATGGCCTTTTCAGTTTCCACCGTCGAATTCTTATGGTATGCGTCATTACAGCTTTATTGTCATGTGTACCGTGTACCGATTATGTAAGAAATTCTTTTATACTTAGCAGCTTTGAACACACGGTATCATTATTTGAGGGAGGATGGAATGGAAATTTCTATTGGGAAGTATAAATATACAGTTCATTTATTTATTTATTTATTTTTACTACTAGATGACAACACAGTAATTAATTTGGATTAATACTTAAGGAAGTCACGTTATCGGTGCAGACACAAGTAATAAAGAAAACTGAAAATGTTCATTTTTGTTACGCTCTAGTGTGAGTAGGTAGTTAGTAAAAAAAAAATCTAATTAATATTAGCTATTTGAAGACAATACGCAGGTGGCTGCTATCGATACAACATTCTGCGTTTATATATAGACCCGGGTCTAGGCATATACGCATTATATTATAGAAATATTAGTAGTTAAAAATCGAATATTAATTAGTTCGCGCACTTAACTATTTGGTGAACTATACATTTTTCAGGTCGAAAGTAGTACGTTATGATGAAACAAATTTGATAACATTTTAGATTAGTTTAAATAAAGCGGTTATATCAGGCTTTAAAATAAAGGTTTGTAGGTTTATATCGATTTTTTAACTGTTATCATTTTAAAGTAGGGGGTTCGAGAATTTGGGGTTGGCACCCTCATTGGAGAGAGAGAGAGTCTGGTGGATCCCTGAGGTAACAAATTGAAAAAAAAGGATAAATAAATCTTCTGGGAGACTCTCAGTCTGGATGAAACACATCCTCAACGTACTGACAACGCTCTACTGTTGGGGTAAAACCACTTTTTTTTTTTTTACTTTTTTTCACATTGTCATATCCATTGTACGGATATGAGTTAGTTTTTCCGTCCTCTGCGTTGAAGGCGAGAATGAAAATGTAGTAGATTTAATAACTCCTTGCATAACGCTCGATGTAAACTCAGGTTCATACAAAATGGACAATGTTTTTCTTGTGGTCGGAAAAGATGAACAAAAAGATTTTACATATATTTGTGCAGTATTGCCAAATTGTGCAACTTTTCTGCAATAAACGCAAGTTTATCATCGGTCATTTTCTATGAAGGGAAGTGTACATTCAAACAATAAAGTACAATACAAATAATTACTTGAGGGTTACGCCCTTTCTTTCTTTCTTTCGCGGAGGCTCACTCTGCAGTTCAGCATCTTTCTTATTGCCTGATGGTCTAAGTGCCTTTAAATATTATAATTATAATTAATTGCATTTCCCCGTCAGGCTTACATGTTATCGTGACGGGAAATGTCTTTTGTCATATATTTATGCCTTGGGCCAACGATGCCAAAAGTCCATAAATAAATTCAACAATTGCCCTTGTAGTGAAGTCGGTCTGGATGATCAGGTGGAAGCGATCTGACATAAAGAGATGCGAAATGGAAACATGTGGAACCGCTAAAATATTCAGACCAATATGAATGTATTTTGCATCATCGCATGGTATCCTGCGAAACATTTTGTTATGTAATTGCTTCTCATTGTATGTGCAACAATTTGTATGAGGAAATTGCGACTAGTAGTTTAATTCTATATGCTGTGTGTAAGGCGTGCTTTTAAGGTTCTTAAACATCTCATAGTATTTGGCAGAAACGGGCACCCTAGCTGTGAAACCACATGTTAACGATGGTCGTAGAAAGGTCTTATAATGTGTGTATAAGAGTCTTTCACATGGACATTCCAAGATAAACGCTTGTCTAAGTTCACACCAAAGTATTTCACCTTACTTGCGACAGATATAGGTTCTCACTCGACATTTAGATGTAGTGAGGCGGTTACTTTCCAGGATGATATACATTCAGAGTTCTTATCATCATAGCATCAGATCGAGTTCACATTATTTCAGTGGCCACCCATTCCCCTGATCTCAATGCTATGGAATGACAACATATGGAGTGGGCTGGAAAGGACTATTGGTGGAGCTCTATCCCTGCGCCAACCAATTTGTGTTAATTGCAAGACGTTATACGATCTACGTGGTATAGTATTCCTCTGCAACGCTTTCGGAAGCTTATTCCAGCACTACCTCGACGAATTGGGGCAGAAGTGTTGTCCAAAGGAGGCGTACTAAACCCAGTAGCCAAGAAACGGGGAAAAAATGCTTCACGTTGACGCTTTTTCAACGGTTCACTTAACCATTTAAACAAACGTTTAATCTTTGAATTTACGCTGAATGAACCTTTGAAGAAGCAGATATCCAAAGTTTTCAGTGAGAAATGATCATGTGTTACTGAGGAGGTACGTGGTTGTAGTAAATTGAGCAATTAGTGTATAAGTACATGAGAAGAGAGGATAAATTGGTCTCGAAAAGATGGAGATGTACATGGTTAAGTTAAGAATTTATTATAAATGAAAAGAAGAGGTAAGGACATCAATGTGTCTGACTATATAGCTTCTGTGAATATAAATTATACCAGTATGTGCTCCTGATAGGATCATAGACATAGGTGTACATTTAGATCCGATCACTCAACCTCGCAAGGGAGATTCAATCTCAGACTCACGACGAAGCTTCAACCTCAATATCTTGAGGAAACTCACGATGGAACTTCAACTTCAACCTCGCGTCCTGAGGTTGAGGTCGAGGTCGAGGTTGGACGTCGTGAAATTTGAGCATAGAGTTTCATTGCAAGATATTCCTTGCGTCAAGAATTTTGTTGGTAGTTGTTTCAGATGACATTATAGCAGAGAAACGGTGATGCGTTCAAAAACTTAAAACATTTATAACAACAATATGAAGGGCTAAGATTCATAATGGTATAAAGGTCCGTTCTATAATCGACCGCTAAATTTCTAGTCAGCGCTAAAGTTGAGGCTAAGTCTGATTTTGGCCAATGAGAGTACACATAATAAGAGTTGTCCTCAACTTAGCGCTGAGTAGAAGCTTAGCGGTCGATTGTAGAACTGACCCTTAGTCAGTCGCCGTGTTTACAAACGTAAACAATTTTTAAACGACGATAAATTCTGAAAGATGCGCAGTTTTGAACCGAAATGACGTACACAGTTCGTTTACTTCTTAGTTTATGGAATTCAAAAAGAAAATATCGAGATATGTAGGTTTTAATCACAAGAAAATTGACATTTTCTTCAAAGTAATCCAATTTTCGAGCTGACCTGATTTACACCACTTTGATTCTAAACCGTCCATGTGATACAGTACCAATCCCAGTTGCAAAACCACCTTGCATACAAATCCGAGAAGATTTTTTATATAGGTGTTTATGACAGTGATGAATTCCTAACTGTGCAAATTAAACACTTCACAAGATTTTCCTGCATATGGCAATACATTGTATATAAAGACAAAAAAAAAGAAAAAAACTTGGCGTGCTGTTCATAATAACTTACAAGGGTGCATGTGAGAATCCAAATGAACGACAAGTTCTCTCGATCATTCTGTCCTGAAAGATAGTTCTTGGTGTTTACAGTTCTTCTCTCTTTAAATCTTTGTAGCAGGGTTACAAGAAGAGATTCCTTCCTCTCCAGCTACCCATTAAGTCTTAAGGTAGTAGTAAACTTGAGGAAAATCCAGCAAGGATTTTCGAAACCTCAGAAGCGGAAATAGTGAAAAGCCAATTCCATCCAGCAGATGGAGCAATTGTAACCAACAGCAACTCCAAAAAAAAAAAAAAAAAGGCAGAATTAACTGTCGTACGTTTGGTCTCTTAATGATCTTCTGTATATCTGTAAGACTATATAGATCAGCGAGTTTCTTGCAAGTTTTTTTTTTGGAGGGGAAGGCTTGTGGAGGGATAAGGAAAGACTCGCGAGCCATTTCGAGGGCAGACATTTCACCATTCTGAGAGCTGAAAACTTAACGTTGTTGATGTTAAAGTCACCGTAAATGATCCCTTTTGTTCTCTTTGCGACTGAGTTGAGATCGTATGTTACCAATGTTGACTGCACTTGAAGGTCCTGACTTCACTAACAAGCTTATCTTGTAAGAGTTGATCGCTCCAGAAAATCTTTCTCTGTTATCCGGTCTTAATCCTAAGATGACGATGATTCCATAATACTCGCAGAACACATTTTTTTTTTTTTTTTGTCAGCAGAATGTAGTAACATAGCTATCTCAAGCAATAAGGCAGGAAGTGTTTGGCTCGTTGAAACTCTAGCAGGCTTTTTGACGTGAATGACCTATTGGTACAGCAAGCAGGATAATGAGGCGTGGGAGTGGGAGTCTAAGTAAAAAGCACCATATCGACTTAGGGTAGCGCCGATGACAACATAGGAAGTTGGAAATGAAGGTGAAGAATACATTGAAAATCCGAGAAGAAAGAGGTTGAAAAACCAAGTGCGACATGTTCAGTTTCACACAAAATACCGCACAGAAAGGTGTTGCCACAAAATTAAAAAAAAAAAAAAAACTAGTAAATCTGAAGGTCGTTGAAACTCATATCTGAAGTCAGTTTCTCTCTGGTTTCCTTTAGTTGTAGCTTGCACCACAAATTGAGTGCAAAAAGTTCAAAAATACCATAGCGGGAAAGCTGTAGCGCCATCGAATTGGAAACAGTCGGATAAACTAAAATGTTGCAGGTGCATAGTGATCCACAGACGCTGCGTCAGGATGTGTTCGTGCTGTAACGTTCATATCATTGAAATGGGGAAAAGAGCACTTACCTTGATCGAGAAATGATTGTCGTTTCAAGACTGTGACATCGATGGGATTTTCGAAGCCTATATTTTCACTAATACATCATCAGTAGGTGAATGAGAAGGAATAAAGAATGTCTAAAGGATACAAGAAGACATTTAAACTTTGTTGACGACAATGTACACATCTTCGTTGAACATACGTTTCCAACAGAATCATCTTGTCACAGAACTCGTATCAACACAAAGTTGTTTGTAGAACCATGACAACGAGTGCAGAATATTTGAATGGCCATCCCTTCCTCCTGAGCTTAATCTGATGGAGAACTTATGGATTGAGATGAGATGTTGCTGTTTGAGTACTATCTCGTCCAGCACCTAGTCTGCGTGTTTCGCAAAACAAGTTATTTTTACTGCGTTGTACGAAAGAAGAAAGAGAGGACATTCGAACAATATTTAAGAAATTTGGGGATCAGACTGAAAGAAGGCCGAGTGAGGATTTAACAGCTCATGCTAGCCGAAATACAAGGTGGGATCAAAAAGTTTCGGGACTGAGCAAATTTATAGAAAAAAAAATATATATTTTGGAGTTATATTTGACCAAAACTTCGTTTAAAATAGTTCCCTTGGGCGACGATACATCTCTCTCAGAACCGTGGTTTATATTCCTGGAATGTCCACCTTGACTTCGAGTGATGTTCTGCGCTTCTTGACTCGCCCGTGTTACGCAAAACACCGTACTCATTGTTTCATTGTCAAAGGCGTCCTGAATCATTTGAAATAAGTCCGTTTCTGAGACACCCAGTTTGACGCTGAATTTGATTTTGCTTCCTCAGTTCCTGTCTCTGTTTCATGATAAAAATCGCTACTGCATCCGTGTACATGGTCTTATAAACACAGCTCCTGGTATACACAAAATGACATCTTTCGGCATAATGACTGATCAAAGCTCTCTGTGACGTTTTATAGAATCAGTGCTGGAATTTTTTGATATCTCCTCCTACACAAGCATCGTATTGTAATGTACCACATGAATTTAACCAAGATATCTAACAAAATAAACTTTTGGGACATCTATCGGTCAATTTTGAAAACATTCAAAGCCAAGAAGAATTGTATAGACATTTATGAACATAGTCCAACATTATGTTATACAAGTGCAAGTTAATGAAGAAAATAAATAAATTTATTACTAATTTTGATTTGAGTGAAGCTAGTGCGAGTGAACATATGAAAAGAATATGTCACATCCTCCATACACACCTGACCTCGCTCTATGCGATTTCTTTCCCTCGCCTTTTCTAAGAGCTGCCATGAAGACGGCAGAGGGCGGTTCTCAAGATCATATCAACGTACAGGTTCTAGCACATATTCTAGGATTTGTATACCCGTTAGATCAAGTGCTTCTTCGAAAAATACCACAGTCTTTGGGGAGTGTAAAACTATTCTCGTTTTTAATTGAATAGCCCTCACATTTCCAGTGGTAGTATGTTCACCAACTTTGTATTAACTTGTGTCTAAGACTTCCTTCTTGTCTGTTTCTTTGAATGAACAATTTTGTTTCCATCTTTCAACGACAAAGATGACAGCGTGATAAAAAGTACAATTACATAGATCTAATCACACACTGTGTAGCTATTACTTGGGGAGTGCACTTTTCAAGACAATGAATTTCTTTACATTTTTTTTTCTTTGTGGCTGTTACCGTCCTCAACAAAAGTCCTTATCATAACTGTCTCTTCGTTAAAGCAGAGCTTGTTCTCAAAAAAGATGGCAAGATATTATTGGCCATAAACACGCTTGGGCTCTACGTTACCGAGGAAGAACCCAACAGTTCATAAACCAATCGTAAAATGAGAATCTCTCTCTCTACCTAGCGAACTTCTTTTCCGTTTGAGATATATATCTATTTAAAAACTTGCATTCTAGATGGCGTTAGCGAGTGAAGAACGGTGTGAATAACATTCTGCAAAGAAGGAGCAAAAACTAAATCACACCAAAGAGACGAGATAATTGGCATATATAAAATTTATGACGCTTGTTTGGAATTGTATACTACATTGCGCATTAAATGAAGTTTGTGTAACGAAAGTTCATGCAACTTTCTGAAGCAGAGATGCAGTTGGAAAGACATTTAGAAAGCTTCCGGACTTACGTACCGATATAATAACTAGCAAAAATTGTTGCAATGGACTGTAGAAAAATTGAATTTATATTACGAAACTGATAAAATGGTACATCACACTATACAATTCCATAACGCATGTGTCGGCCGAGCTGTGTGCGGTGGTAGGCCATCGACTCGAAGGTCCCAGGTTCGTGTCCTGCCAGGGTTTTAACAGCTAAAGGTGAATCGTGACAGGTCGAAGTACAAAGTTACTAGAGTGGCCCATATAAAAATAAAGTTTACGAAAGTTTTAATCCATAACGCACGTGTTGAAGGTGTGGATTGAGAGTGTTCAGATGTTACAAGCTATTTCCGATACTCGAAAATCTACAAAAAGTAACTCTCTGATTCTAGATTTCATTTAATCAATGCTGCGGAATTCGGAAGAGCCCTAGTATAGACACCAGGGATTCTGCTAAGATTTTTAATTTAGAAAGTGTAAAGCTAAAATGCAGGGGAGTAACTTCAGTGGAGCTTTGCAGACTTTCTATAGTTTTTAAGAAGTACAATTTTAAAGTTGGAGTGTGTACCATAACATGTTTTGAAGATGGTGTGCGCTGGAGCATTGTCGTGATGAAGAAGCAAGGTTGCAACTGCACAGCAGTTCCCATACGTTTGATACAAACAAACTCTGGGAATTCTTTTCTGTAGTGAGTTAGTGAATGAAGGAAAGTCACGATGAGTTACATCTATTGCGAGTAAGGATAACATTACACGGCCCTTGTGTAATTGGTCACGAACACAGAATGACGAAATCACAGAATGGCACGAATAAGGTTAACAAAAACGTGTCGCACGGATTCTGGTTTACAAAGATGAATATCTACATTGCGAATTGATTTACAAACGCCTACAATCTACAGCACTGACTTCTACCTTCTTTGTACTTAACACTATCGTCCGAAAGACAGTGAAAACCGCTCCCAATTGCAATTATTATAAAGCTCCGTACTCTCCAGTGTGAATTTGCTCTCTCTTAAGATAGGAATAGACCATAATATTCAAATGGCGACTCTATGATGAGACACATAAGAATAATCTACATGAGACGTTTTATTTACCTTCAGGAACATTAGAATGAACTTAATTGCTGAGACGAGTAATTTGGAACCCTTTTTATAGTTCTGAGTTCAAGCCAGGCTAGGACTCCCAACCCAGCGTAATGATGCAATTGGACAACTACTTCAACCAAGAACTAGAGGAGTTCGGTCTAAGTCCGTTAAAGCGACGGCAGAAAGTCGTTGTTTTGAGGACACGACACCGTTCTCGAATGAAAGCTAAGACGCTTTATGGGCTCTCGATATGACAAACGCGATAAATATTAACAAAAAAATTAACCGATGAGCAGAGCTGAAAAAAATATTTTCCGTAGAATATCGTATTCATTAAGTGGAAACATGGACCTTTAAGGGCGACTAAGGTCATAATCGGAAAGTTATGGGTAACAAATATGAACCGGACCACCTTCCTAAGGTGGTCCAAATGTTTCTCTCATTTATAGCAGACGAATGCTGGTATGATATCTTCAATTTAACCCAGAAACACATTCTTTCCTGCAACCTTTTCTATAGGGTTCGAAACCCACGGCCAGCATCCTCACTGAGTGTTTATCAGAGTTTCGCCTCAGTTTTACCACGCGACTGCCAGGAAGGTACCGCAAATAAGTCCATGATCGCTACTTTCCCCAACTTGCCCTATCCCGGCCTGAACCAAAGATGCCTTAAGGCCATAAATAAAATTCAAATTAAATGTAAAAATTTGTCAAGACTTACGATTTTCTCTAAAGTACATTCTCTCATAGATATTGCAGTGACATTCTACTTCGACACCGAGGTCTTCATGTTTTCTCTCCCTCATTTGCTCCTAATCTCTCCCCTCCTTTTACTCCTAATTAAGAAAAAAAATAGTTAACAGAAATTTAATTATTTAAGTCATAAATTGCTATTTTTTTAAAAAAAAGTAAATAGGCAGATGGCACGCAGAAATAATTTTTCTATGACCAGGGACAAACCGCATCTCTCTACGTGCAAAACATAGTTGAGTTGTAATTTTTAACATGGGAAAGATACGACTGTCAAGAAACGTAGACGTTAGCCTTAG
The DNA here is from genome assembly GCA_022664845.1 of Lepisma saccharinum. NCBI lineage: Eukaryota > Metazoa > Arthropoda > Insecta > Zygentoma > Lepismatidae > Lepisma > Lepisma saccharinum. The sequence continues at coordinate 68,065 of JAGDQP010001328.1, read as the reverse complement.
ACCCTAAGCATGGGTGCCACAAAACATAAAAGGTTAAGAACCACGGCCAAAGTCAGGTAAACAGTTTCTTAATACAAACGTAGTGCTATTTATTGCTATATTTTATGCCCCATACTGAAAAAATGATGGAACAAAAAAAAATTAATGGAGCGAGCCCGGGTGAGTATGGAGGATGAGACAGCACCATAGTATGAAACGACAGATGTGTTGAAGACGCTTCTTGTCAAAGAAGGAGGTTATATAAGATCAGCAACGGAGATCCTACGGTCGATTACAGCTTATGATTTCCAGAAGTTCTTCCAGGTGTTGTATTCCAGCATTGCATTGCGGCGCAAGGACATTACTCTGAAAATGGATGAACATATCAGGAACGTGTTTTTTTTAAACATCCCTTATTGGTTCTAGTAGTATACTCAAAAAGAATTGGCCTAACCGACTATACTAATAGTAAATTACCCGAGAATGGCGTACCTCAAAGGAGTGTATTGAACGTAACGGTCTTTGCCGTAGCAATGAACAGCGTAATGTCCTGTATTCGTCCTCGTCTTGAAGGTCTTCCATCTGTTGACAACTTGACATTGTCTGTATGGCCAGAAATACAAACCTTGCACCACGACAGATCCAGCTGGCCCTTAACACTATCTTGTTGACTGTTTACACCAGATTGGCTTTTGTTTTTCACCCATGAAGACAGTCTGTGTGAATTTCTGTGGCAAATGTCTTTGTTATCTGGAACATGATTTGTTTCTTGGAGACAGATAGCCCCAATTTGTCAGTGAGGTATGTTACTTTGGTTTGATATTTGACAGGAAGTTAAATTGGTATAGTCACATTGGCCAAATTAAGATTTACTATACCAGAGTCCTGAATTTGTTATGTGTTTTGAGTCATCCCACTTTGGGTACTGATCGTACAACCTTGTTGCCCCTTTATCGTACACTCATTTTATCGAAGTTGAATTATGGTTGTCAGGCTTGCTTTTCTGCTCGATTTTCCGCTTTACTTATGCTGGATAGTGTTCACTATGCAAGAATTCGACTCTCCACTGGCACGTATCGCACATGTCCTGTCACCAGTCTTTGTGCCGACGCCACTGAAATTTCGCTCGAGGTTCATCGGATTTGTCATATGCTGAGTTACCACTCGAAGATGTCAACTTTAGTTGGATATCCAGCACATCATTTATTCACTAACCCGATACAACGAAATATATAGGAACGTCGCGATCTTTCTATCTGGCCACTTGGCATCTGAGCGTATGAGTTGTTGATCTTGAATGCAGCCCGCCTAACTGCCTGCCGCTTACTTTTAATCCCCGCTCTCCATGGATCATTGCTCATCCACGGATTGATATCTCTTTGTCGAGTTTGAGAAAGGCGGAAAACATCAATGACTGAGTTCCAGCGATGTTTTCGTGAGCTGCAGAGTCAGTACCCTAATTTAATCTCTGTCTTTACTGATGGATATAAATCAGCCGAATCTGTTGGATGCGCGTTTGTTCTAAACGGGGAAACCCATCAGTTTGGTATTAGTTAACACCAAAGTCAGTATTTTTACCGCTGAACTTTACGCCCTTATACAGGCTGTGGATTTTGGTCTTATTCGTGGTTTTAACCGCATCCTCGTTTGTCCTACAAGGACTCCAGAACTTATATAGCGAATAAGCGCTAGTGTTAGGTTATCTTTTTTTGGATACTGTAACAGTGCTGATCTGCTGCCCGTTTGGTACACGCCAATTAGATATATAAAAATAGTTTCTCATGTGTAGTTTAAGAGATGGCGAAAAAGTCAATAATTTTCAGTAATTAGTTTTGTTAATTATTCAGCATAACTTAATGAAACTTATGGTATCATTTATATACTAATATTGGTAGAATCATATTGTAATTAACTTGCAGTTAACTAATATTCCATTTCATAGTTTCTTAAGTATGTAAACAGACAATCATCGTAATTTGTTGTATGCTTCAGTAAAACCTGAGAAGCATGTACCCTCTTGTTAGACCGGTGCAAATAGTGGTTTTTGCTTTTGTAACAATAAAGCAAGTATTCTTTCGAGCCACGTGAGTTTAATTATCAGACGAGTTCTCTTCAACTTCGTGGGATTCTTACCTTGTTTACCTCCTTTTCTCAACACTTACTGGAGACGACCGTATCTCTCTTTGAGGTACGAAATCTACAACACTCCTGCATCCTACACAACCTGTGGGCCGCGGGCGACCGTATCTCTTCGGAGATCCGGAACTAGTAGATCACCATCTCCTGTCTTCACAACCTGTGGGCTGAGAGCGTCCGTATCTCTTCGGAGGCCCGGAACTAGTAGTTCACCATTTCCTGTCTTCCCAACCTGTGGGCCGCGGGCGAGCATATATCCTCGGAGGTCTGGAACCAGTAGCTCATTTCCTCCTACCTACAACCTGTGGGCCGCGGGTGACTGTTTCTCTTCGGAAGAACGGAACCAGTAACTCACCATCTCCGATTGACAACCTATGGGCCGCGGGCGGTCGTTTCTCTTCGGAGGACTGGAACCGGAACCTCATATACCTTTACCTACACCTTGTCTCTCAGAGGCGTGCTTGCCCGCTGTGTTGCTGAGGCTATCAGCCATACAGAACTGTTATATAAAGATTATGAGACTCAGTAGAGACATTGTTGAGTGTTGAGCAACGAGTGTAGTTTCAATTTAGCGATTTGTTTCATCAAAAGGTGAGTGGACGAGTTGTTCGAAGATGGATAGTTCCGGTGGTAATCATGAAATTGGGAAAATAGCCGTGGTTCCATCATTGAGAGGAGAAGTTGATAAGACCTTTACTTCCGGTTTACTTTCATTATCTTATATCTTTTATATTTTATCTCAGGGACGCTGTAATTAGGTTCTTCTGGGATCTTTGGAAAGTGATGAGTTCCGTGTGGATTTTTCCTACTCATAGGGGCTACGACTAGCTTCACGTAAAATATCAACTGGAGTTGACATAAACGCTAAAAAGGGTCTTAAGCCACAATATAGCGTTAAAGCTTGAAGAAAACCAAAATGAGAGGATTAAAATATTTTAATAAAGTTCCTCTGGTGTTATGTTCTGTTGTACATTTTTTTTTGCTGGTCCACAAGTGTGGCCAGCACCCGCTTCGAGGGTTACGCCCTCTATCCAGGCCTGGGAAGGAAGGGGAACATATGGGATTTGAAGATGGGTAGGGGGTCTAAGGGTGATTATAATATTTAAATATCATTTAATTCTCAATATTAACAACTTTGGACATTATAAGCATTGTGCTTATAATCATTATTTAGGCTGTAAATATATTGATGACTATGAAATGGAAGATGAGTGTGAGGTGCAAATTGACATCACAACACGTTGGCACAAAAGAGGACGAATGGATGATTATCTTCTCACCTAGGGGCGACGCTAGGTATTGATGGAAACAGATGAGCCCTACATATAACAATTATGAATACTGTGCGGTAATGTGAATGAAGAGTGAATGATAAGTGAGTGAAGATGAGAGGTGTTGTATAATTTACTCAGGATTGGTAGGTTTAATGGAGAAGAATACATACGGACCCGAGTATGTTGCCTGGAGTTGTACTTTAAAGATTTCTTTAGCTGCAAGCGTGATTTTGTGTAGAACTGCGTTTCGTTGGAAAGGGAATAGATTTTGAAAGATTATTGTTAGGAAAGAGATAATTTGTTCGATGGTCGGAGGAGGATGGATAGATTGATTGATAGAGGGTTCTGTGGATGGAGGGACGCGAAGAGGCACTGCTAGGAAATTAGAGTCTGGATCGGGTTCTGGGCGGCCTTTACACTTGTATGAGAAAGTTGGATGCTGTTCATTGCACTGACTACATTTCGGTGGATTTGCTAGGTTTGTGCAGGCTTTTGTGGTATGGTTTCCGGTGCAGTATCCGCATTTAGGTTGATTCTTGCATTCATCTGTCGAATGATCATTGTATATTTGGCATTTTTCACACCGTAAAGGTAATGGTGGTTGTGTACGAGATGGTTCGACTCTGTGTCGGCGTCTATAGATGTATGCACCGTGTTGTAATAGTAGGTCTATGGTAAGTTGGTGTGGAGTGAGTACACGAATCATATAGCTGTTAGTGCCTTCTTTTGTTTTTATTCTTAGGCATTTCGTGATAGTGTGTCCTTCCTCTCTTAATTCTGCTTCTGCCTCTTCGTCTGTGATATCTAGGTCAACACCCCTAATAACAGATAATTGTGGTGCTCGTCTAGGAGGTGGTTGCATACGGATGGTTCTAGTTGTTAGAGAAGTAAGTTGAGCATCTTTGCCGAAGATTTCAAAGCTAAACTTGTTTCTGATGGTTGTAGCTAAAGTACTGTCAGGTGACTTGATGATTATTCCGTTGCGTGTTGGTATTATCTGGTGAATAGCTTCGCGAGGAACATATTTCATGAATTGCTGAAAAAGTTGTTTTGGCGTTTGGAACCTGGTGTCAAATTTTGTAAGAAGAAAAGAGTGAAGAGGAGGTTTTGAAGCTGCTAGATGTTCATCGTGGTCTGAAGATGTGATGTTCATTTGCTGCTCTGGATCGGAATCTGAATCTGAAGCGCTGAGCGTATGTGACCTTTTACTGGGCGGTGACTTTCCGTTGCCGGAATGACGTGATGGTGGTGTGCGTGATCTAGTTCCGGACTGTTGATCAGTGCTATGCTTATGTTTAGGTATCGCTCCTTGAGATGAAGATTTTGGTGTAACTATGGATGAAGTTTGCATAACGACATTTGGTAATTGGTGTGTTCCTGACTTCGGTGGTTTTGGCATGTTGATGAGTTGGAAATGAAATGAAAATGATGATCAGTCTCTGTATATTGACTGCAAAAAATTTGTAGATATGAAATTCACTCGCACCCTTCGACACTGAAAAATGCCGTTTTTCCTATAATGGCTGTATGCGTACTGCTCTCTTCTGTACGTCTGCTATATAGAGTCATCGGTAGTACGTTAACACACCAGAGATAGGCTAGGTCTGAGTTCTGTTGTACAAAACCCTGCGACCATTATATATATTAGATAGGTTTACAACCATTTGCATTTATGCTTTTTAATCTAAAGATTATATTAATACGAACATGCAGATCAATTTCTCTTTTATAAACACTTATTGCAGTATTATAAAAAACATTTCCATAATTAAATTAAGTTCATATTGCTTAAATAACATCTTTAAACTATCTGCTTCATACACAATCCGATCGTAGCGCCATCTGTCGTCCTCCTGGGCTTTAGCTCTAAACATAACAAGTTGCTTCCTACACTGACACAAGAACGATGTCATTTTATAAACTACATTTAAGTTGTTCATTCACTTGAAATGGTTATTTAACGTGCAAAATAACTTAAAACTTACATTAATAAATGTATAACACAGTTTAAATTAATCGATTAATACTATAATATATATAAAAATAGGTTTGAAACACAGATTTATAACATCTGTGACCATAACAAAGTTAGTAAAGATATCAAGCGGAAAAGGAATAGGATATCCCAGAAGCACAGAAGAATGGAGGGACTAGTGCGCCGCATCTTCCCGTGGAACAAGTAGATGACATGGAGGGATTTAAAGAAGAGGAGCAGAAAGGTCAACTCCAAATGAAACGTGATCAAGAAATAGAAGATGTTAAAGAGGAAAATAGCTGCGGAAACAACTAAGCTCTTCACTACAGAACAGTTGCTACAAACGTAATGGAGAGATATTGTTACGTATGGGACCGGCAGCAGGAGGAAACTCGAAGAAATGAAGCAGTCGAAGCTACGAATTACGTCACGTATGGACAAAGTTCGAAATGTAATGAAGGCACAGATGGAAGAACATCGTAACGAAATGACATCACGTTTGGATGAAACTCTAACCGAAATGCAAAAGTTGGATTTGAAGATAGAATCCAATCATACAGAGATAAAGTTACAGGTTGACGATATCAGAAAGAGGTGTGTGGAATCCGCGACAATTTTGAAGAGTGATCTAGCGAGAATTTCCGCTCAAGTCAAGGAATGGGAAGATAATGTTGAGGCTGAGATAAGTAATGTACGGGAAGACATCAACCAGATGCAAGCCAACAGAATATTCAGACTAAAATCGGAGAAGTGAAGACTTTCGTCACTGTGTAATGTTCAGAGATGGAGGGGTTAGCTAAAGAAGATCGAGCAGTCGCTGTGAAATGCACTGAAGTAGAGGGAGTTGTGAAAGAAACTCTTGACGAAGCTAATACTCTCCTATCTGTTAATCTCGACGAGATGGAAGATGTCAAGAGGCTAGTGTTCAACCAGGAATCCGAGATATTGACCCTTAAAGAAATATTATTAAGGAGAAACAGCGATTTTCCCCAGTCATCTAGGTCTGACCTAGAGGTGCAAAACGCTAGAACCAATACAGACATTGAGAAGATGTGTATGAATGGACGGACTAACCCAAAGTGTGGATAATGGGAAAGTTTCTTTAAACAAACGTAAGGGTCATCCACCTCATATGGAACAACGAAAATTGCACTTACTATCGTCTGAAGATGAAAGCGGGTTTTCGGATCAGAGCAGTGGATCCAGTAAGAATGGAGAAAATGGTGCAATGAGCAGAAGATTGAACAAATGCAGGAGAGAGGAACGAGGCCGCAACTGCAATCACCAAGACGAGGAACATGGATAGAACGCTCGAGCTATTACAGGACCAAAAATACGCCTTTCTGAACTTAAATCATTTACCTGCTATTCATCAGGCAACGGAGAAGTCACGGCTAGCGGATTCTTGATCCAATTTGAAAGAGAAGATGACTTGGTGGGAATTCCACCTACTAGATTTCTATAGATCCTACCATTTGTTTAAAAAAATCCAGTACTTTCTTGGTTCCAATCAAATGTCTCGATTGACGACTACCAAACTTTTGGGCAATTGTTCCCGAACCACTACCATTCGGACGAGTTTACTTATGCTAGATTGACCAGGATCAGAACCTTGTCCTTTAACCCTGAAACCGACGGTGGAATGGAGCAGTTCGTGACGTCTTGACATTGCCAGATACGAGACTTGGATCCAGTGAGTAGCGAAGTCCATATTAATTCCACTCTTGCCGATAGTGTTCCAGAGACAGTGACAGTTAGAAACTTGACCTTCCCGGAAATATTAGAATCCATTCGCAGATTGGAGTTAATTCATGACACGGGAATCTAAAAGGCATCAATTAAAAGTTAGGACGGGCAGCACAACATTGAAGACAAAGTCCGAGTTAGAGCATTCCACATAAACGAAGTCAAGGAGGAAGCTACCATGACTGAGCGTCCGAACTACGAGAAATTTAGGGATACGCCCTGTTCTCCAGTAAATCCCTACGAACGCAGAAAGAAGTATCGTCGCAACCGTTACAATCAACACGGTGATAAGAAGCACCGAGTGACTAGTGACCAAAAAACCTCAGAAGTAAATGCGATGGAAGGGGAGAGTGAAGGTCAGAAAGTCATTGATCCCGGCGGGATATTCACTTCCTAATCGGGGGGTCGGAGGAAGGAGTAGTGACGATGGATCAGAGACCCATGAGCAATGGACGATATCCATCAGAAGGGGGAGTGTTCCGATTACCGACTTCGCTCGCCAAGATCGGTTATTGATATCATGTTAGTGTCACGCTGTTAATTGGAGCGACGGTGGGAAGATTTCGAAAATAGATCAGTGCGTCGATGTGATGAAACGAGGGCACAATCAGAAGAGTCTAAGAGTTGTATTAATGGGTACAATTGTAAGCAGATGACGGATGTGAAGAATGCACTAAAAGGATGCTAGGAAGTATGACTGCCACTTGAAGGGAGAGAAGAACGAAACAATTACCCGGAGAGTCCTGGAGATGATGTGTCGAGTCCCAAGGATAGAATGAGGCTGACCGTGGAAAGGTTTACAAAGTGTGAAACCATATTTCTCCGACCGCGGTATAGTATGGAAGACTGCTCCTTGCGATTTGATACGGTGCGGCGTATCGACTAGCAACCTCGAAAATGTTCGACCCTCATGTAGAAATTATACTCTGCTTGTTGCCGAGAAGACTTTCTTGAGTAGTGCCTTGGGAATGTGCCATATCTACGCCGTTCCTTTGTACATATTTCCCCCGCACAGCGACTCCAAGAAGGAAATCCAGTGACTGAGGAAATTCTAAGTGTGGTTATGAATTAGAAAACCGGCAAAGTCTATAACTGGCTCAAGCCAACCTTTGTGAAGGAAAGCATTAATCATTTAGAACCTAGACATCGGAAGGAGATAAGTGAAATTGCATTTGTTGTGTATATGTATATATGATTTGTTTTGTGAGCGTGCGTGTGTGGTGTTTTAGTTGTGATGATGCACTGAGAAGCAGTGCAACTGGGATCTGGAACTCTGGTAACAAGGACTGACCGCCCTTTAAACGTAGATAAGACTATGATTCGTTCAAGCACTTAGGCGTTGTTGAGGGAATAGAAGTTGTACTTGAATATATCCATATAGATTACTATTTATTTTTTACTTTTTGTTTGTTGAAGTGAAAGCGTGTGTGTGAATAATTTAAATGTCTATGATGCAATGTCTTCTATATGATGGTGTAATTTGTTCATGAAATGGGTTCGGAGCCACGATCGGGCGCCATAAGTAACAGTGCTGATTTGCTTGCTGTTTCCTACACGCCCATTAGATATATATAAATTGTTTCTCATGTGTAGTATAAGAGATGGCGCATAAGTTCATAACTTTCATAATTAGTTGCAGTGGGACCTTTTATGTAATAAAACCTCTTGGAACGTATATAAAAAGGAAGCTCTTCGCTATATTGAAATGGTCCTCTACTTTTGACAATGTTGCTGCTGTGCGCTCTCCATCTCAACACAGAGCCTATGTTTTCTACCTCAGTCTAACTTTATTCTCAGAGCGAAATGGATTCTTGGCTGGATGTTCGTATTACTAACAAAATGATACGTATGATTAGTCACTCTATAACAAAATGATATTTTCCTCTACATGAGAAAACCCAACATGACCTTTTACATACCTGTGGCCAATAACTCAGAACAGTTTTACATATTTACAATTAAACACGCAGCACACATCTTTACACTTGGCAATAATTATTCACAACTTAATCAATCGTATTCAAGTGCCCTTAACCAACATATCAAATAATAAATTCATGTCTAATTATTTAAACTACCCGCCATTAAAGAAACAGTAAATTAGCTGTGACATCTATTGAGCAACTCCAAAACTAGTTCAAATACCCCAAACTTAATAAAAACTTTAAAAAATGCATGAAATCATAAATAAATCCTTTTTAAATAATTCACAAAGCTCTCAAAACATAATATTTAAATAATTTATAAAATAATTCAGATTATATTAATTTCCTTTAATTTTGATTCCATATAAAATGACCTAATCTGTCCAACGCTTAATAGGGACATATCATAGTTTTGTTAATTATCGTGAAATTAATATGAACTAAATCAGATTTTTAGTGCATTATCTAAGAACTTTTGGTGTACTGATACTCAATTCATACATAAGAGGTTCACTTAATAGTGGAAAATGTACTAAGAGTGATCTTAAAACGTACTCTAAACTCAAAAAAATATTGGTGTTTATTGCCACCCCAAAAGGAGTAATACTTCTACCTCTGCACCAATTACAGTGCTGGGTAACATCAATTCTAGTGTTGGTTAACACCATCCGGGGTGTCGAACACCGTTTCTGGTGTTGACAAACACCTCTACCGGTATTCAGAAACACCGTTAGGAGTGTTAAAGTGCACCGCTAGAAGTGTTTAATGAACACCTTCAATGGTGTGGACAACCCGGATGGTGTTAACCAACACTAAAATTGGTGTTACCCTGCACTGAAATTGGTGTAAAGGTAGAGGTGTTCTATTAGGGTAGACCGGGGCTATTTGGGTCAAACTTAAGAAAAAATGCCGCTGCGCATTTAATATGCGCACCAGTGCGCTGAGCCTGCCTTAAGTTGTGAGTTCGTTGGCAAAGGGAAAGGTGCGTGTGTCTTTGATCTGCTGCTTTCTTATCAGTTGCTGTGAATTTGCGACTATTCTGAGCAAGGTGAGTTGCAATACTTCATATTTTGCTCTGATATAAAATAGTGGCTGTATGATATAAGGTGCTGAACCTGTGTAAATGCATATATTTGTAAAATTATTACCGTACGCGTAAAACAGAATGTCCACATGTTATAAACGCCATTTTTTGTGCTCTCCTCTGTCTAGTGTGAAAGTAATACGCATGTGCGAAACGGGGCTATTTGAGTCAGGTGTAAACTTATGTGAATGTATTTAATTTATGGATTTTAATTTTGTATTTATGGTTTAGACTATATGATGTAAAACAAAACATTTCATTTTCTCTTTAGATGGTACAGACATACAAATCAAAACATAAATACAAGTGAAATAATGAAGACATAGAGAAGGCCATCGAAAGTGTAACAAAAGGTGATTTGAGTTTACGTGGAGCTTCACAACTTTTGAAACTTTGCGAAGGAAAGTGCAGGTCGAAAGGTTGAGACTAACCTTGGGTGATAATGATGAAATAGTTCAAAGTGCAAAACCGAAAGCCAAAGGACACCCCACAGTACTGACAGAAGGACAGGAGAAAGAGTTCGTGTTGCGAATTTTGACTCTAGCGGGAAAAAGACTAGGCTGCGCCCCTGAAACGATTCGTAAAGCTGTTCATCGATTTCTAATAATAAATCCAATTCCGCATCCTTGGAAACACAAAGGATTAGCTGGTGAAGATTGTTTTTCAAGTTTCATGAAAAGACATCCGAACTTATCATTACGAAAGTCTGAGAGACTTTCAAGAGCTCGTGCTGAGGAAATTAATAAGGAAGTTGTGAGTGATTTTTTGACTGTTGAAATCTGTTACTTCGACGATTAGTGTCAACACAAAACCACAGCGTACATACAACGTGGATGAAACAGGGTTTCCTCTTAACAACAACCCAAACAAGGTCATTGCCAAGAAGGGGGAAAAGAGGTGGTTGCTCTCAGTAGCGTCGAAAGAGGCGAGAATGTCATTGTGATACTCTCTTGCAACGCAGTTGGACAATACATCCCACATTTTTTTATTTTTTAAGGTCAGCGTATCAGAGAAGAATTCGTCAACAATCTACCACCAGCTTGTCATGTTTCCTTATCAGATAGTGGTTACGTCAATGAAGAGTTGAGGGGAAATGTTTATTAATGTTGTGTTTTTCACAAATTATATAGAGAAGCGTATGATTCAAGAATATACATGAACGCTAAGGTGATTAATGTAAACAATGTTGATACAGCGAAAGACCCAAATAGCCCCCTGAGCAACCCAAATAGCCCCGTGATTATTACTAGTCTCGAATTCTGCCATTTTTATTTTTAATTCGTTTTCAGAATTTCCATGACTTAACAGGTTCTTTATTATTTAATATGTTGTACTATAATAATGTACATAGATTATGGAATAATTGGGTTTTGGAAATTTTGACTTTTCTCTTACTATACTCAAACAGCCCAGGTCTACCCTACACCTTTTGGGGTGGTAATAAACAACAATATTTTTTTTGAGTGTAGATAATGTGAACTTCGGTAAATATGAACATAATGTGTGCAAAGTATGCACTAAGGGTAAGAAGCCAATATAAATACACATTGAGCATACAAAAAAAGCTCACCATTTTTTTAGTAGGTTCACATAATGTTCACATACGTTCATAAAAAGTTCACTTTTGGTGAAGTTTTTGTGTACTTTTTGTGCCAGGAAACTTTCAGTGTATATAACATTCTTTACATGAGGATTCTTTACGCTACAGAGGCAGGTTGTAGTTATCTATTTAAATTTTGATGATTACGTCAGAGTTAAAGAATGGCCAACCTAATTTTATTGGCCTGGTATAGGATAATTATTTACCTGAAAATAGAGGACAGCATCGTTTATTGTAAATTAGCATATAATGTTTTTATAATGACAAAGAAGGGAATTAAACTTATTTTGAAAGTAATTATCATAATAATATAAGAAAAGATGTTTAATGTCCGGATTTGGTTATATCAGAAATTGGGTAGAAGTAGGTAACAGGAAGTTAATGTGTTATAGTCGATATTTGGTTTAAGCATTATAAAAGATGCTCATCTGAAAAGAAGACTTGGATTAGTTGGATAAATCGTCTGTCTTTCTGTAGTACATTTATTATTAATATTATTATTTCACTTTACGATCTTGTGTGAATTTTTATAAATTATTGGAAATGATTTATAATTGATGAATTGTTCCTCTGTGGAATTGTAGCTTTTATTTAGTATACTAATGCTGGATTAGATAGAAGAACGGCTTTCTATATCTATCTATTAGTGTTTTGTTTTCCATTTTTTGTAAATGATTCTTTGCCGATGAATATATGTCCATCCACCGACTTTAGGATATTGAAGTGGCATTGCATTATTTCCTCTGATGCCTGATTCACGGCAGCATGCAATTTGTTGTTTAGGTTATTCGGGATTGTTAAAGTGAGAATAGTAGTAACCCATTTGGCCATTTGCGCTGAGTATTCCTGAATGGCATCCTTTACTACTGACTGTACTTCTACTAGGTTAACTGGTTTATTAGCTGTTGCATTGTTTATGTTATCTATATTTATTCTAGTCTTGTTTAGTTCAGATGATCTAAAAGTCTTTTTAGTAGGTTCTTAGCTTTCTTTGGACGTAGAGGACATATAGCGCTGGTGGTTCTATGACCAATCTTATTGCAAGTTGCACAGAAATTAGGATTAGGAGAAATTTTACAAGTGAAACTCTGGTGAGACTGACCACATCTGAAGCAAATAGGTTGATTTGGACAATTGGTTGCATCATGGTATTTGTAACATTTTCGACATGGAAAAGGTCTGGCACTGGATTTTGAAGCTTCCACCCTATATCTGCAAAAACCAATGGTTATTCAATTTGAAATAAGTTCGCTGACCAAAGATGGATCCTTTGTGTAAATCCTGACCAGAGGCACTGGGCCTCTGTCTCCCTTTATTCTGGTGACTGGTTATTGGCATTCTTGCTTTGAGGTGATTTTTAAGTTCAACCAGGTCTGTATCAGTAGGAACATCACGGATCACGCAAGTAAAAGTGTTTTTTGAATTGAGAGGCTTAGGTTCAATTTTCTTGTCCTCCAGAATATCTATTTTTGTTTTTTGTCCAAAATTGCTATCTTTAAATGATTTCAGAAAATTGGCTTTATTATAACTGTCTTTAAAGGTTATTTTTCCTAATTTGTAGAATTTTAGAGGATTCGTAACTGTTTTATCAATATTCCTAAGTATTATGTCATAGTTATTGATTTCTTTTTCTTGTGTGCAGTATTTATCAGAATGTGTTTGATTGTTAGGAGTTACTGTAGATACAGTAGGATGCTTTTCGCTCTAATTTTATAGCTATTCATCTTATGTACCAGGGGTTTTGCAACCGCCGGTCAGCGGACCAGTACTGGTTGGCAAAACTATTGTACCGGTCCTCGGAAAATTGATGTATTTAATTATTTAACAGTCATTTTCTAGATTTTGAAAGTTCAAAATTAAGATTAAAGTTTACATTTCTTTCTTTTTTGTTTTTTAAGCAATTAGAATCTGAAGGTGTAGGTACTGGCATCTTTTGAACGTCAAATAAACCTCTAACTTACTGGCATCTTCCCGGTCCTTGGAAGTTTTCCCCTGTAGTTTGCCGGATCGTGAGTATTAAAAGGTTGAAAAACACTGTTCTATATTGAAAATAAATGTTTAAATGGACCTTTTTTTTATTATTGTTATGGTGTTTAGTACGGAGGGTACATCTAAAAAATTTTATTTACATCTTAGTGTGTGTGTGGTCTTATCCAGTCACTTCCACTTTTATAAAATCTTTTTCCCGTTTCTTTCACGGGATATTTTCGAAGTGCGAAGCTGTCGAGATACGATGCACCGAACCACGCCTACTTAGGGAATGAGTAACTTTTTTTCTCTTCATATTTTTTTCTTCTTCTAAAAATGTACTCGTTTTCTTTTTCTTTTAAAGCCTTACTCATTCCCTACTTTCATTCATTCTTTTTTTTTCTGCGTCTTCCTTCTTTGTTGGGTCTGCAGGTGGTCCACAAAACAATCAATGCTGAAAGCTTGTCAGAAGCCTGTCATGCCAAATCCTAAAACGTTGTCCTAGCATTTCTTCGAAGAAGAAGAAGAAGAAGAAACTCATGTGGAGGAGGAGGAGGAGGGGAGATAACAAAGGTATGTTTAAATGGCTTTTACTTTTTTTTATATACATATCTAGAATGCAAATATATGGGCATTCATGCAGAGTTTTCTATACAGCAGTCTAACAGATTCTTCGCTATCTATTCTTCGTAAGTATCATGACATTCCTTCTATTTCTTGGTCTCACACATACTTTTTCCGTTTGATCACAGGTGGCTCTGTCTGTAATTCAGAATATTTCTTTCTTTCTTTTCGTTTCCGCCTCCGGAATTGTAGATAAAATAGCAACGGAAAGAAGAAAAAATACGAAAAGAAGAAAAATTCTCAAACTGAAGCGATAACTCTGTTCGGAATGCAAGGAGTGAACGAAAAAGACTGTAACACTACGACGGATTGCTATCGAAACTGGACAAAAGAAATTGAATATACACAGCATCAGCTAAAAAAAACAATGGAGAAAATTAATACTTTAGTTACCTTGGAAACACTTTAAACTCTACTTGCAGAGTGGTGAAGAAACAACGCTGACTTCATACCTTCACTGAGAAGGTACGCAAGTTTGAGCCTTGCTGTCGGCCGTAGTGTATTAGGATTTTTCCCTCAGTGTCACCAGGCGAATGCCTATATGGTAGTGGAAAGTTTGACGAAACGAGAAGGTCAGACAGACCGAGGTAGAGTGTACCACCCAGGTCGAACTTATGGTACCATCAAACGGGTGGATGAGAGAGGTTTTACAATTTGGGGCTATTTAACATTAAAGAAATCGAGCACTGCATACGACTTTGTTGTGTTTACAATTATTGAACAAATGTTACGTTTTGTGCGGCATTTCCAGACTGAAAGCGTAATGAGGATTGCAGTCTTCCAGGATGACGATATTGTATGGTGACGAGTGTATAGGTCTAAAACTGTATGAGTGTGTTTGACACGACAATTATTCGGCAGTATTATTGCATTTAGACTGGCCAGGAAAGTCCTATAGTTAATTTGTGGAACTACCTGAAACACTATGCTGGAACAGAGAGTAAGAATTTGGGAAGAGTTGAGAATGAAGGTTAACGATGGAGATGAGAGTCGAAAGGGAGAATGCAGCAGTGAATATTGTGTTATGAAAGAAACTGGAACTTGTCGTAGAATCACTTAAGTAGTTGGAGTTTTACACTGGAAGTTGTACAGAAAATGTAAGAAACAGAATAACCATGGAAAAAGAAGCATTTTAAAAAGGTAGATGATATTATTTACAACAGAAAAGGTTCGAAAGAGTCGTGAAAAAACGCTTGGCAAAGTGTTTTGCATGGAGTATTTTCAGAGACTTGAATGACAACATCAAAAAGAAGAATGGTTCCTGAGAACTTTCAAAATGTGGTTGTGGAGAAGAATGGAAGGAGATGAAATGGCAGATGGAGTGAGCAATGAAGTACTGTATTGAAAAAGATAGATGAAGAGAAGAGGAGCCATTTTGCGAGACATAGCAAATGGGAAGACCAGATGAATTGGCAACTTCCTAACAGTCATGGTGACTTGACAGAGAAGAATCATAGATGGCAAGAGATTGAAGGAGAGAAAGGAAGAGGAAGATTACTGTTTGGAATGTGAGGAAAGGATGTACCAGTAGATGAAAAAGGAAGGACAGGAGAATTGGAACTAAGGTTGTCGAGTTAAAGCTGTCTAAGGGAAGAGTCGCCTAAAAAGGAGTCTTGAAAAAAAAGATGAAAACCCGGCAGAAACATAACAAGACTCTGTCCAAACCTTGGGATCTGGTGACGCAACAATGGCTGTAATCAGCAAGATTTGGTAAGTATTATTGAAGCGTTCAATTGTAAACATAGTTCCTTTAATTTACTCGACGTTCATTTGTTTAAATTGTTATTAACTTTCTAATTAACTAACGCTTGTAAAAGATCTTTTTAAAGTAGACTCCGAACCAATCCGTTCAAGGGACCTCACTGAGTTTGAACCAGGATTCACTCTATTCATTGTCTTTTGTATAAGTTGATGAATGCAAATGACCGTTGCAATGTGACTCACAAACCAATTCAAATCATTACATTATATTCTCATTTTGTTTATTTTTTCTGATAGCCCAATAATACGGAAGGATTATTGCACTAAGCAAAAAAGTAACACAAAACTTCTCGATAACGGTTACTTGAACCAAACAACACAACATGTCCGTGCTGCTGTTAGTGGAAACAAGCCAAAATATAGAGAGATTCATCTAACATGGGCTGATGGTCCCTAAAGATCGAAAGTGATTGATTTGGTCAAACCTTTTTCCCTGACTCCCTGGAGTTTGATTTCCAACAGAGACAAGTGAGTTGGGTGACCTTGTTGACATACTGAGTTTACTCTCTGGGAAAGGGTTGTCCACGACACACGAGTGACCATATGTACATGTTCCTTGTGTCGCGTACAATGTTAAGAGTAAATTCAACGACAAAAACATCTGTACAAGAACAGAACACCTTTATTTTTCTTCTTCTTTTATTTACTGAAGCTTTGTCACATCAGTGTTACTGGATACAAGTTCAATATTTTCCCTTATTTGTCTGTATTTTGTCATACGATATAAGTCTAACTTCGGCACAAGCGAATCCAGATTTAATCTAATGTACTTTCTATACAACTGGATAAGAAAATAGTTCACTATGAACAGCCCTGACACCAGTGTTTTATTATGTTGAACCAACCACACGTGTAATTACTTCTTAGACTTCAGCAAGTACTTTTCAACTCCAGTATTGAGAATACTATATACCTATGTAAATTACACAGGGTGACTCAAAGTGAGTGTTACAAGCTAATGCGGAAGTTTTAAATCTAGTTATTGAAATCTTTGTTTATAATATCGTTATGGGCGTCTATAATCGCAGGTGGGGGTAAAAGTCAAGTTGACATCTGCTCCCCTGTGTACGGTGAGGAAATATCTTTGAAATTTTAAAATAGAAACAGCCTACAAAAATTTATATACTTTTATTCAACAGAAAAAAAAGTAAAGCTATTGCAAAAGGAATCTTATAAACCCGCTCATAGTGTCCGTCCTTGTCCAGAAATTAGATCTCAGGAACTACAAGATGTAGAGAGGTAGGGTTGCCAATTGTCCGGTTTTGAACCAGACAATTCGGTTCTTAGGGTAATTGTCCGGTGTCCAGTTACAAGTTCAAACCGGACACCCAATGTCCGGTTTTGATAGATGTTTCCTAAGAAAGGGAATTTAAGTTAAAATTTAAATACATTTTTTTTCTCTGTAAGTGAAACTTCAAAATTTTAAGTTTTGTAGTGCCAAAGTACGAATTGTAATTTATTCTGGATCTGGTAAAACCATTGTTGAGAGAGTATTATTTACTCTCACTAGATGACTCTCTGACTAGATGACACTGAATAGTATTCAATATATTTATTTACTTTTAAATGTTGAAGTGTGATTTTGTTGCTATGTAAGGTTTTGTAAGGCTGACTTACATTTCTATTTTGGACCGAAAATATCTACTTGCACTTTCGCCGCATCACTAATATTGTTTGCTTCTCACTTTGAGAACTATATTTATTTATCATAAGAGTGAATATTCATATTATGTGTTTCGTAATTATAGCCATAAATTGATACGGTATCGGTATTCAATAACAAATGAACCATGACACATTAAAATGTAAATTATAAAACATGCAAATGGTGATTTGAAGCCAATGTAAGTTTATTTTCTTATATTTTATTGTTCATGCCTTTGGTATACAGCACATGATTTTCAATGGGAATTTGAGCCCAACATTTATACCTGAAATACTTTTGTTTTCTACAGTTAAAATGTTTTAAACGACTTCATTTAGTTGGTACTTTGGACAACGATGTCCTGCGGCAGTGGAGGCAAATCCTATGCAAACTGCTGAGGAAATGGCGAGCGAACTCCATGTCACCCATTCGTCTGTTCATCGTCATCTTCAGGACCTTGGGTACGTGTCGAAACTCGGAAAATGTGTACCACAAGCGTTAACACATCTGCTGTTCCCTGTTCATCCGTCACTGACATGAGCAATTTCTGGACTGAATAGTGACAGGGGATGAAAAGTGAGTCGAAATGTTATGTAAACTTGTAATGTACAAAGTTAAATAAATTTAAAAAAATTCTACCATAACATTACACACAAAAGGCAATGGGACCTAAAAGGGGGTCGAAGGAATTGTGCCAAAATCGGATCTCCACCCCTGCAAAGTGATGTTTAGTGTTTGGTGCGATATCCGTGAGATAATCCATTTTGAGCTCTTGCCATATAACCAGACCATCAATGCAAATGTCTACCGCCAGTAGCTTGAATGCCTACGGACTACATTGTTGAAGAAACGTCCTACTCTGGTTAATCGCAAGGGTGTACTCATCCACGGTGATAATGCGCGCCCACACACGGCAAGAAGAAACTCTCCCACCCGGTGTCTTTACCAGATCTTGCACCAACAGACTACTGTCTTTTTCGCATCCTGCCAAACTCCTTTCCGGGAAAGCCCTGCAAAATGTGGATGACGTGCGACGAACAGTGACCTCCAAAACCGGTGACTTCTTTCAGCGGG
Organism: Lepisma saccharinum; assembly: GCA_022664845.1. Taxonomy (NCBI): domain Eukaryota; kingdom Metazoa; phylum Arthropoda; class Insecta; order Zygentoma; family Lepismatidae; genus Lepisma; species Lepisma saccharinum. The sequence goes on along the minus strand of JAGDQP010001328.1, from coordinate 49,274 downwards.
GGATTTAACAACTAGTTGATAGGTAGCAGAGCGTTGTGGAGTCCGATGGAGAGTATTTTCCAGACTAACAGTAGTGTTCCAGGTAAGTTATCGTTATTTTTCTCACGGTGCAAAAATACGACCTAACTTACGGGATCTGCTGATAAATCGAAATGTCCGGTTTTTAGAAAGTTTGGAGTTGGCAACCCTAGCTTGAGGTATATCGTTGGAAAGGTCTTGGCTAGACTAGCTCAGAGCCACCGGAATATTCTTGATTGGTGTAGTAGTTCAGTGGAGCCAACTTATTTTTAAAAAATCAATTGTTCAAATTCAGTGGCGGCTCGTGCCTCCAAAAACTGGCGGTTCACAAATTTTAAATGTACATACAGTACTTCTAAAGGAAAAAATCATTAGAATGCTTTTACAATTTTAACAGAACTAACTAAAAACAGTTGCAATTGAAGACCTAAACTGCAAAACATCCAAACTCCCGTGTATCTTTGAATGGAATGTTTGCTGGCCTGACGAATTACTAAGTTTTTTATTAATCCGGAAACACGTGAGTACGCATTTTTTTTTAGTTTCACCTAAAAGCTGCTTAGATCCACTTGGGATAATATGCGATTCAGGTCTTTAATTGTGTTAGAGAATCTTTATGCATTATCTAAGATATTAGTTTGCATATATATAT